>ML777970.1:491811-514014 GCA_009831015.1 Picea engelmannii
CCTTGCAGTCAGCACAGGGAGGCGTTAATGAGGGATGGATTTTTGGGGAAGAACTAAGACCTATAAGGGCAGAGGAACTCCCCCCTAATGATTTCTTTTTTGACAGAAAAAGGAAAGCTGTAGTCAAGCAAGAATTTCATCAAAAGGGAGAGTCCACTGTTAAAAATTTCAAAGTGATAACCGATGGGATGAACAAAAGGAAAGATGCATTTGCCACAGAGATTGCAGGGATGCTGGGAGCATAAGCGATGGCAAATCAATTCTCGGTCGCGCTGTTAAAAAATCATATGAAAGCAAAGAATCGGCTAATCAAGACTCTTGAAGCCCGAATAGCTTCGACTGCGGAAGATGCTAAGATTCAAGCGAGTGGGGCAATAGAGCTGGCCCAATTGGCCGATAAGAAAGAAATTGAAGTCCTCAAGACCAAACTAGAACAAGCAAATTCTACCATCCGAGATGGTCGGGTACAATCAGGCCAGCAGAGAGACACGATTGCACAGCTGCAAACTCAGTTGGAGGTCGCAGAGAGCAAGGCAGTTGACATCGAGATCGTTAAATCTCGAGCAACTGATATTCGAAGCAAGATCTCCTCTTCTCAACAGAGCCTGCTAAACAAAGTAGGAGAGATTCAAGAAAACTGCTTGTTAATACAACGAATCTCTGAGAATCTGGTTAACAAAGAAAGGAACGCAGAAGCTGCGCGGATCACTTTCCAAGAGGTAGTGATAGCGACCAACAACAGGTTTTCAGGGCATCCCGGGCTCACACAGAGGCGCTAAGGCAGATAAATATGGATCGGATTTATCTCGACATAAAGGAGGGGAATGACAGAAATTCAACAGAAATCTCCGAAATGGACAGGGTACACCCAGCTCAAATCTACAAACATCTGATTCAGCCTAGTGCACAACTTGGCGCCCTTGAACTCGTTGATATACAAGTAAAGGATAGGCTTCCACAGTTGACCCGAGAGTGCTATCTTGCCGAAGCCTGTTGTCAGGCTGAGCCTTCACAGCTAGTGACCCAGTTTGTGGACAAGTGTATCATCTACATTGAATCCATGCAAGGACAGACACCTAGCACTTCTTGAATAAAGAATGGGTGAAATGGAATTATCTCGCTCCCCCCAGCTGTCAATACAAAACCTTCATAGCTTGTATTTCATTTTTTAGACAAGTGTAGCATATGTACTAAAATTTAGGCAAAAACAAGCACCTGGCACCTTTTGTAAACAGAGTCGGACAGATGGAGTAATTTCGTTCTTTCGAACCAAGAGGAAAATTTTGTATAAATAGGTCACAAAAAGAAGAGAACGGGCTGGACTTTTTTGGAAACTAAATGTAAGAGAGTTTTTTACATGAAAGGAGTGAATACAAGCAATTTGAAGATTCTCGATTCTGTCACGACTGTGTTGCAAGTTTGTTTCTTCATGTTCTTTGTTTCTTTTCATTTTGCTCTACATAATTGACGTATATCACTGTAATTTAGTACGACCACTACTATGGTGAAAGGTTTGCATCTTTTTCTATAATTGTCTCTTGTCTTTCCTCTGCACCAGCTATTAGCGGGTGTAAGACCAATTTACACTTACAGAATTTTATGTTTATTTATACTAGGTCAATTATGTTTATGTCAATTGCTTCTTCTGTGTATACGTGAGTTTTCCACTGACAGGAACTTCGCGTCATCTACAGCTTAATGTTTTCTCCCATATCATGTTATTTTATCAGAAACAACACAGTTACAGGAAAGGGCCTTCAATTTGCATTTTTATTTCGTTTTTCTTCATGCAAAAGTTTCTCTTTATTTTTGTCCGAATTGAAACAGCAAAATAAAACCTCTCTTTAAAAACCATTTCCATACTGGAACTGTTCCTAAATGACTGTCCCTGCAGCAACTCAACCCAATATTCAACCCGGATTATCTAGTCAAATACATATCGCTTTAAACCTCTTAGACACAATCCTTAAATCTGCGAACACCCGGGACGAATTGGAACAATCGTGGACAACCATTGAGCGTGACATAACTGCTCAAGAGCAGTTGGAAGCTAGACGACGAGAACATAGAAATCTGCTCTAGTTTCTCATATCAAAGGTTAGTGTAATCCTGTGTTAACCTTTTGTATATTTTCGGATGCCTTGACACTGTATTTTAAGCCTTAGTACAGACTCAGGAAAAACAGTTTTCATCAGTGAGATTGTGAGGCCGCATGGCGTGCCTAAGAGGATTATATCTGATCATGGATCGATGTTCATTGGACGATTTTGGACGAGTTTCCAAGAGGCCTTGGGAACACATCTTAACTTTAGTACTGTGTATCACCTAGAGACTGACAGATAGACTGAATGAACAAACTAGACCTTGGAAGACATGTTGCGCATGTACGTAATGGACCAACAAAAGCGTTGGGAAGAATTCTTGCCACTGGTGGAATTCTCTTATAACAACAGTTACCAGAGCACCATTAAGATGGTACCTTTTGAGTTTCTTTATGGGTAACCGTGTTGGGTGCCTTTGACTTGGGATCAGCTTGCAAATAGGGTCCAGGTGGGACTGGTAGTGATCCAAGAATTGGAAGATTAAATGAAAACTTTCAGACAAAGGATCAAGGACGTGTAGGATTGGTAGAAGAGTTATGATGATGTGTGTTGTGTCGACCAAAGTTACGTTGTGGCGGTCGAGTCTTTTTGTGGTTGAAACCACATAAGAGTTCAATCTAGTTTGGGGGAAAAAAAGAGGCTAAACTATATCCTAGGTTCATGGGATCCTACGATATTTTGGAAAAGAGAGGCTTGTGCCCTGATGACTAGCCTTGCCTGATTCTTGAGGTGTATGCATGATGTATTTCACATCTCTGTTGAGACTTTATGATTAGTGATCCTTCACATGATTTGACTTGAGCACCTTCCAAGTGTTAGATAAGGTTGCGCTCACGGCTGAGTCGATCCACATCCTGGATCATCACATTCGACAGCTACGGAGTCGAAAAGTAGATCAGATCAAGGTCTACTGGGACAATTATAGTTCGCACTCGGTGACCTGGGAGGACTCATATGATATGTGCCAACAGTTTACATTTTTGTTTGATAGATAGACATATGATACTGTGATACACTTTATTTCAACATTTATACTATGAAACTTCAGGAGGAAGTTTAGACCAAGAGGGAGTGTATGTAACATCCCGCTTTTGGGCACTGAGAAAACTTATTCTTTGAGGACACTTGCTCACAAGTGATCCAGATTTTATGTTATTAAAACATTTATTTTGATTATGAGGTGTTATGGGTTGATGACTTTTCATTTTACTGCATTGACATAGACATGTGCTATTGACTCAGTTTTACTAAGTGTGCAGGATTTTGAACCTTGAGGATGCAGAGGCATCGATGAAACCCCTTGGACTCCAGATCGAGTCGGGGAGTGTACCATTGGGGTTTGATTGTATTACTATGATATTAGTGCATTAGAGTAGATGATATGATATGGATATATTCTAATAGGATTTGTTGATGATGCAGGCTCACGATAGCTTGCCGACCAGACTCACATGTGGAGTAAAGGGGTCATGCACGAATACCATAGATGTTGAGGGAGAGGTGTGGACAACAGCCCTGTCATAGCCTACTAGCACTCCTGTCATGGCTCAAACTGTAGGTTAGCGTTTACCTAGTTTGAGAGGACCCACGATGTCGTGAGGGCAGACTGCGACAGTCGCTCACGATGATTCTAAGGGGCGTACAATAAGGTGGGGCCCTTATTCCTTAGAGTCCCTTAGTCTCCCACAAGTTCACCTGGCGAAGTATTGACTCCAGGGGTTTTTGATGTCTACCAAGTCATTCAAGAGGGGAGTGGCACCCTTGGAGCACGTAGTGCATCCTGAAGGGCATGTTGCGTAAGGGAACAAATGAAGTGAGTGGCACCCTTGGAGCACCTAGTGTGTCCTAAAGGTCACGTCGCATTGTTTTGACTAATGAATGAACCTAGATGGCCTTAGGATGAACAATGTGATAAGAATTTAAAAAAAAAACATTTTCCCTAATAAAATGTTGCCCATCACGAAAATTAAGGTCTAGGTCTAAATCATGCTAGTGGTAAAATTTTATCCTTTTTATTAAAAAAAAAANTATATATATATATATATAATAAAATAAAAAAAATAAAAAAATAAAGAGTATGATCTTCGTTAAATCTTGTAACATGGAGGGAGTAAGAAATTTAATTTATTAAAAAATCTGTGTGAATAAAATTTAAAAAAAAGGGAATTAATCGTTTTATTATTTTTGATATATTAATTAAATGAGAAAAGGGAAATAGGGTTAATTTCCACACCTACCTTTTTGAGTTCTAATTAAAACGGGGAAAGATGGAAAATCTAAAATATTAGGAAACTAGGAAAAGAGGGAAACACAAAAAAGAAAAAGGAAACAAAAGGGAAAAAGCAGAAAGTCAAACTTAGTAAAGTATCTGCCATGTAAGAGCTTTCTAATTTAAACTGAACTAGCAAATTTATAGTGGGGAAAATCATTAAAACCTGTAAGAGAATTTGGGGACACCTAGGAGCGATTCTAGGAGTAACTCTAGGTGGGTGAGGGAAATAAAGATAATTAATTAATTAAAGATAATTAATTAATTAAAGAAATTAATTTATGGAGGAATGAACGGGATGGGTGACACTTGTATGGATAGAAATTTTTAGGAATTAAATTTTAAAAACTTAATTAAACGAGATTTTAGGAAAGTAAGGAACCACGAAACTCTATATAATGAAGGGAGGAGATGGAGGTTGTATCATCTTCTATTTGTGTAACGTTACATTGCAGAAATATCTACTTGACTGACTTAACTTGTGGGAGTTGGGATACCCAGCTCGGTGAGGAGTGGTAGCTCAGGCTTGCGAGGTGAACTGAGAGCTAGTCGAAATCTCTGGATAGTGAGTGTGTGGTCCCTTTGCGGCTCGGGAGGCTAAGGGGGAAGAAGAGTACCCCTAGCATTGGCTGGGAGGTACTGGTGAAGTCTCGATGGTCGATGAGCAGGAGTTGCACAGAGCGTGCGGGACGTCATTCAGAGTGGGCGAATAGGAAACGTTACGCTTTCTTCATTTTGTATGGTAAATTGTTTTAGAACTTATGCTTGAATCTAAATTTTTACTTGGGTAAGTGAACTAATTGTCTAGATGGTTTTCTAAAATTTTCTTAGCCTAGCTCGTTGATAGA
Source organism: Picea engelmannii (assembly GCA_009831015.1). Lineage (NCBI taxonomy): Eukaryota > Viridiplantae > Streptophyta > Pinopsida > Pinales > Pinaceae > Picea > Picea engelmannii. Next base: position 497,031 of record ML777970.1, read on the forward strand.
TTAACTCCCATGGCTTCATTTCCCTGCACGTCTTGACCACCTTGCTATGTTGATTGTGACGTTCGTGGTTGTTTAGCCTTCGTCCCTAGGTCACCAGTCCTTGCCTAAGTAATCAGCCAGGAGCTTGATCTACGATCGTCGCCTTAGCGTTAAAAGAGCTATGGATCTCAACGCTCTACTTTTCTGTGTGAGAATGATGAGCGAATGACGAACCTGCTAGCAGGTTTCCCTTGATGTTTTTCCCTGGCTGATTGTTGATTCCACCATCTGGAAACGAACTCTGCGTGTGGATTATCTGGTGGCCTGGCTGGTTTTCTCTATGCATTGACTAATAGAACCCCTGCAATCATTCCATGACCCTTCCCATTGGATCCTTTCGGTTCTCTTACCATGTCTGCAATGAATTTTCATTCTGGCAATGGAAAAATGAGTTGATTCATGTCTTCATTTTTGTATTGATACTCTGGCAATGGAAAACGAGTTGATTCATGTCTGCATTTTTCGATTGGTATTCCGGCTATGGAAAAACAATTAAACTCTCTATCTGCATTTTACATTTGGTACCCTAGTAAGAAAGACAAAAATGTTTTTGTTTTCCTGTATGCATTGGCATTGGCATCCTGGCAGTGAAAGGGGGAAACCTCGGTTTATTCATCCCTCTCAAGTTTGCATTTCATTTTTTTTTTCTTTTGGGGCGATTTTCCCCTTGAAGAAGACTGTGAATTGCACTTAAGATTTTATGTTTGATTACCTTTGCTTCCTGGCAATTTCACCCCTCTCAAGTTTGCATTTCGTTTTTACTTTTGGGGTGATTTTCCCCTTGAAGAAGACTGTGCTTTACAAAAAAAATTTACTGCTAATTGATTCCTTGTGGCCTGGTGATTTGAAAATTAACTGTGATTCTGTTTACTGCCTTAAAGACTTAATTTTTCCATTAAAAGGGTAGCCTGTTTCTTGCTGATATATAGCACAATGATTTGCCATTTAAAAACATGACTGACTTGATGTAATTATCCACGATTTTTCCTTTAGAATGTTGTCGGAGCTTGCTATAATTACCCATGATTTTTCCTTTAGAATTTTGTCGGAGCTTGCTAAAATTGACCAAGATTTTTGGCTTTAAATTGCTGACTGTGTTTGCTGGATTGGGCACAAAGTTGCCTTGATGTTGACAGAGTGTGTTGTTGAATGACCACGATTTGGTCCTTCTGCAGTTGTACTATCCCTTTTATTCTCCTTCTCCTTGAGTGTATACCCAACATTCTCACTACCACACTTTAATTTCCACAACAATGTTACTGGCCATGTTATTACCAAGTTAATTGCAATGATAACTACTATATTAAATGCCTTATCAATTGCCAGAACAATTGCTACAACAATGTTAATGGTCAGCAGTTTCCCTTTTTGTTGTAATTGTCAAGTTAATTGAAATATTAAATGCTATATTATTGTCTTATTAATTGCTAGGATAATTGCTACAGCGATGTCTTTGGTCCAATAACTTCCATGTTAATTACTACCCTGAGTCAATGGTCAGCCAATTCCCTCATATTGATTAAATGTTGCAGCGATTTAAATGGTTAATAGTTATGTAAATTTCCTTGTTATTGCGCTATCAATCATTATGTTAACCGTCATATAATTTGCCTTACTACTGTTATTTTAACTGTTATGTTAACTAGTATGATAATCACCTTGTTAGTGCTAGATTACTTGTTATGAAATAGTTATGCAAACTACCTTGTTATTGCTAAATTAATTGTGATGTTAATCATTATGGTAAATGCCTTTTTAGCTGCTGTAATAAATTGTTATGTAGCAGATATGTAATTACCTTGTTGATTTGCCAGAACAATGTTATTAGCTAGCAGTTTCCCCCTCAATGATAATAAACAACCAGTGGGGTTAGTTCGGTCATTATAGCTAGACTAATGTTGAGGTTTAATTGTTCATGCATGCTAAAGGTAGCATTCCACTTTAGAATGTTAATGTTGTTATTCAAGTTTATGGCTAGTTGGATGGGGATTCAGATTACTATAGAATTGTCCATTTAGGTTGTAATAAATATTAAAATCAGTATGGTGAGTAAAGACTAGATTGCAAATTTAGACTTGCTAGTTTAAATATGTAATTGATGTTAGTTGGATTTATAGATATCGCCTAATTGGTAACTCAGACTCGCTAAATTTGAGTCGTAATTCATGTTAAGTTCGGTTGGTAACTCATTGACTAATGGAATTTAGACTGGTAATTGATCTGTAATTATTGTCATCGTCTCCTTCTTGCCTCTTAACTCCTGAAAACAAAACAAAAAAAAAATAATGTCTTCGCTTGTTGTCGTAATGATGGGGTCATTACAATCTCTTTCAATACTTGGATGAGGACATTCAAATTCAACATGTCCTACTCCTTCACAATTAAAGCAAAAGAACTGACCTCTATTTTCTTCATTGAAATCTGAGATGTTGAAATTTGCTTCAACTTATTTTTCTTCTTCTTCTTATTCTCTTGCATAAAGTTCTTGTATCTTGTCCCAAATATCTTTTGCTTATGCACATGATCCCACCTTGGATTTCACCGAATCTATCAATCCATCCAGGATGGTATCTATTGCCAATTTTTTATTCCTTTTTGCTTCCTTCTGATCTGCAATCTTTGGTTTCTTTAAAGGATTGTATCTTGAAGCAACTAAGAAACAAACATCTACCCCAATATATTTCAAGTAAGTTTCCATTCTATTACTCTAGTATTCAAAATTGCTTCCATCAAATGGTGGAATCCCATTTGGAATGTTGTCTTCCAATTCTGCTTAGGATCTTCCTTCCAGTGGTTAAACTGTACTGAAGGTAACCTGCTCTGATACCAATTGTTGATAGTTATAACACATCACCAAAAGACTTCATCCTCCCTTGAAATCTGTCCTTGTTTACTTTTGATTTCCTCTGAAATTTGACTTGTATTTCAAATGAATGTATAATGATATTTATTTATACCATTTATGTCACTTTCTTTTAACATTAGGAATGACCTGACACTTTCTTATTTTGTAATTCTTTTCTTTAATTATCTTCAGGGCCTACATGTACTTCCTTGTTCAACTCACTTTGTCATCTTCAAAATTTCATTTCTCCTCAACCATGAGGATCCACGTTATGTTCCACATACCACCAGAAATAACATGATTTATACTATCCATCCATGGACGTTGTATCTTCATGTGCATTGTCCTTCATGTGATAATTTATTATCCTTCTTGGATTTCTTGAGGGACATCTATTTGTATCATTGTAGTCTTAAAAACACCCAATCTCCTACTTCAAAACGCCTTTCACTACGATGTTGATATGCTTGTTGTTTCATGCAATTTTGTGCAATGGTTAGGTTGTCCTTTAATATTTGGAGAACTTGTTGTTGATGCTCGATGTGATCTTCCACTGCTTGAACCTTATATTTTTATTTTAGAGAAGAAGTGATGGAAGGAGGGTGGTATCAATAGAGTGCCATAAATGGTGTCATTTTTGTTGCATTATCAAAGGAAGTGTTATACCACCATTCTGCCAAGGGTAACCATTTGAATCATTACGTTTGTTTATCAGAGACAAAGCAACAAAGGTAGTCTTCCAGACATTTGTTCACTGTCTCGATTTGTCCATTAGATTGCAGATGATAGGATGAGCTATGAGCCAATTGAGTACCCAAACAAGAAAATAATTCTGTCCAAAAATGTCAAGTGAAGATGGGATCTTTGTCACTTATAATAATCTTTGGGTTGCCATGTAGATTTTGAACTATCTCCATGAATGTGGTGGCAACTGTACTAGCTTTGAAGGGATGAGATAGTGCAAAAAAGTGTGCATACTTGGTCATTCTATCAACAATCACCATGATGACACTCTTTCCTTCAGACTTCGGTAACCCTGTGATGAAATCCATGAAAACCTCCTCCCAGTGCTGACTTGGAATGATTAATGGTTGTAAAAGACCTGGGGTCTTAATTGTTTCCACCTTATTTTGTTGGCAAACCAAACATTCTACCACAAACCTTTGAATATCAGTTTTCAGGTCATCCCAAAATAATTCCTTCTTGACCCTATGGTAGGTTTTCAAAAATCCCAAGTGCCCTCCTACTGGAGAGGTGTGCAATTCCAATAGTACCTTTTGTTTGAGTTGGGAGTTCTTACATAAATATAAGCAATCTTTGTACCATAGTGAATCATTTTTCCATGTAAATTTATCCAATGCATCAGAATCCTACTGCAACCTTTGAATGAGAGTCCACACTTTTTCTTCATTTTTCCATTCATCCCTTGCTTCTATTATCCAATCGTGTTGGATGATTGAGATAGAACAGAGAAAGGCCTCAACATATTCATCCTTTTTTGAGAGTGCATCTGCCACAACATTTTGCTTCCCTTTTTTATAGACGATTTCAAAATCATAACCCAATATCGTGGTTACCCATTTTTGTTGTTCTTTTGAAGATAGACTTTATTCCAAGAATCATTTAAGACTATCATGATCTGTTTTGACCTTAAAGTGCCTACCTATTAGGTAAGGACGCCATTTCTTCAATGCATGTAGTATTGCCATCATTTCCTTCTCATAAATGGTTTTGTGTAAGTCCTTTCCCTTGTGTGATCGACTTTCAAAAGCCATGGGCCTTCCTTCTTGCATTAGAACAACACCAATTCCTTTTCCCAAGGCATCACATTCCAAAATAAAGGTTTTTGTGAAGTTTGGAGTGGTCAAGACAGGAGATTTGGACATCACCTCTTTAAGTTGTTCAAAATTTTAGTTGCCTATGGAGTCCATGAAAATGCATCCTTCTTATTTAGTGTCGTTAAAGGTGTTTATATTCTTCCATAGTGCCGAACAAACTTGCGCTAGTAACCTGTCAAACCCAAAAATCCTCTAAGATTCTTCAATGTTTTGGGAATCACCCAGTCCATCATGGCCTTAATATTGTTAGGGTCTACCTTGACACCTTCATGAGATACAATATGACCCAAATACTCTACCTCCTTCACTCCAAAGAAACATTTGGATGGTTTGGCATATAATTGTTGTTGCTTTAGTAGTTGTAACACCTTGTCAACATGTCACACATGATCCTCCCAAGACTTGCTATAGATTAGTATATCATCAAAAAATACTAACACAAATTTTTGAAGGAAGGGCTTGAACATGGAATTCATTAACCCTTCGAATTTGGAAGGTGCATTTGTAAGGCCAAACGGCATGACCAAAAATTCATAATGGCCTTCATGAGTTCGGAATGTTGTTTTTGGGATATTTTCTTCCTTCATTCTATTTTGGTGATACCCTGAACGAAGATCCAAATTTGTTAAATAGATTTCTCCATGTAGTTTATCTAACAATTCATCAATGACAAGAATAGAAAACTTATCTTTAATAGTGATCTTGTTGAGATTTCGATAATCTGGACACATACACCATGAGCCATATTTCTTGAATACCATTACCACTAGTATATAGTAAGAACTTTGTCTAGGTCTAATAATGCCAACCTCTAACATTTCTTCAACCATGCGCTCAATTTCACTCTTCTGGGCATAAAGGTATCTATATGGCCTGATGTTAGGAGGGACACTCCTAGGAATTAGGTGAATATCATGATCATGATTTAGAGTTGGTGGAAGACCTTTGGGAATATCTTCAAATACTTTTGAATGCTTATCAATGATCCCTTGGAGATCTAGAGGAAGAGATGTCTTGGATGTTTGAACATCTAGTGAGCATAGTTGTGCAATAACACCTTGATGCACCTTTTTCAATAATTTTGTCATGCCATTAGAGCTTATCACCTTACCTAGTTTCCCTGTGATACCTCTTAACTCAATTTCTTTTCCTTATAATGAAAATTTCATGAAAAGTTCTTGAAAATTAAAATCCATCGTTCCTAATGATTGTAACCATTGGATTCCTAGTACAACATCAACACCACCCATGGGTAGAGAAATCATTGGACTATTCATTACATATTCCCCCATAGTGAGATTTATCTTATTGCATTTTCTCGAGCAATTGATAGTTCCTCCATCTGCAATCATTACTTGAAACTATGGCGCTAGATATACAAAGAAATTGATATCTTTGGCTAATTTATAGTGAATGACATTATGAGTACTGCCGGAATCAATTAGGACTATTAATTTTTTTCCTTTTGATATATCCTTCGATCTTGAGGGTTTGAGGAGTGCTAATTCCATCCAAGGCATTACACGATATTGTGGGAGTCAACTCTTCAGATGAAATTGCTTCTATGTTTTCATTTGTAGATGGTTCTCGTTCTTGTTCTTCTTCCTCTTCACAATCTATGTAGAATAATTTCTTCTCACCACACTTATGTGCCTTACTGTACTTGTTGTCACAATTAAATCATACACCTTTTTCTTTTCTTTCCTCCAATTCTTGAGGTGTTTTAAAAGAAGGATCATTATTCTCTCTATAGTTGTTAGGATTGATCCTTCTAGTAGCCATAGCTATATTTTTACTTTCAACATTTCTTGCCACCCTAAATGCATTCTCCAATGATTTGGGTTCCCAAAGGCGAACCTCATGTTGAATGTTATCCTTTAAAGTTCCTATGAATACATCAATCAAGTGCTCATCTGGGATATCTGTTACCTTTATATTCAATCTTTGGAAGTTCTCAATGTGCTCTATAATTGAACCCTTTTTCTTGAGATTTATCAATTGGCTAAAAAAGGTATTGCTCCTTGTATCCTCATAGTGTGTTATCATTTCTTCTGTGAAAATTGTCCAAGTGACGAGTGATTTGTGAGAAAAAAGCCATCGATACCATACAAATTGATTGGGTTATAAATATAAAGAAGCAATTCGTACCTTTTGTGTATGTGGCACATTATGTAGATCAAATAATTTATCCATATGAATTATCCATGTGATTGGGTCCTTGCCATCAAACTTCCTCATATCGATCTTAGGAATGTGGTTGGTCTTCAACCCAAAGTTGGAGTTTCTCCATTCTTGATTCATCTTCCTAGTGTCCTCATCATGAATTTCATGGGACACATTTTTCAGTTTCAGGTGTCCTCTCTATTAGTAAATTTTTCATTCCTTCCATGATCTCCCTTTTTAAACCATCCATATTAGTATCCATTATTGCCTCCAATTTAGCTTGAGTTGAATCCATCATCCCTTGTAGTTCATCTTTTGTCATTGTCTTCTTTTGTAATTCATTTATGTCCCTACAAATTTCTTCACCTTCATCAAGAGTCCAAGTAATCCTTTCTGAAGGCTTATTTGGTGTAGAAGTTCCCTTTCTGGGTGGCATGTTGGCCAAGTATCACTTTTAAACCTTGATTTTGAGGTGGTTCTGCTAGACAATATTTCTTCTTCTATATCTCCAAACTCTTAGCCCTTATGTGTATGAAACTTTATTTTTTGTATTTCTCTGATATTTCTTCTCTGTAATGCCACAAGTCTAATCAAAATTGGATTTGCCAAGTGGAATTTATGGTAACTTCCCCACAACTTGATGATTTTTTATCTTTCTAGGAGATCTCACTTGTATAGCGTGCCCCACACAAAAAAATTGATATAAAATTCTGAAACTCGTACCCAAAATATTAAAGACAATCCATTATCCAATGCAACCCATCTCACTCAATTTGGATACTCTATGAAGAATTTATGATAGTTTTACCTGGAATGTCGTCTTGAGACTAGTCAATAGGACTATTCAGATACCCTATCTTCCACATGTTGTATCTACAAATGTAATATGACCCAGAAGCTGAACGTTTTACCACAAGTACCTTACTAATTTCTGAATATCCCCCAGATTTTAGGGTCTGAAACATTACAAAAAAAAAATTATAGCGAAAATTTTGGAATGAATCAGCTTAGGATGATTCAAAAACCCTATCTTACATAGGTTGTATCTCCAAAAGTATAAGTCCTCAGGAGCTAAAATTTTAACCCAATGTACCTTGATCCATCTACTAAATATCCACCAAGTCGTTCCTTCTTAAACATTGTAGAACAAAATTTATAGAGAAAATGACATGGTGTCTTAGATGTAGCAGAGAAACCCCAAGACCTTGAGCTCTGATACCATATGATAAGAACAAAATATCAATATAGCATAGAAAAACCTCAGAATGTGTACTCAACACCTTGAAAAAGAGAGAAATTTAGATAATAAGCCTCTTCGAGGGGGCAACCTCCTTATGCCCACATAAATGTACAATTATCAGATGATTCAAAATGAAAATGTCTCCTTGGTATATATAGGAGACTACGAGGTATAATTACAACTAATGGAATAATGATGACATAAATAAAATAACATTACTAATGTAATATGCCCCAATTAAGGGTAATGAGCCACTATATAGGGATTAACACATAACTTTCCAAGATGATACAAAAGTTTATCATGCACATGGTAATCCAATTCCTCAACTTGGTTAGAATGACACAAAGTTGCATAAACCTCTTTAAAATCAACATCTCAATCATATTGTTCAACATAGCTCTCATACATGGTAGAATTATTGTTAAGAATATTGAATCACTAACAATAGGCCTAGAAAGCATATTATAAACTTCGATATAAATTCCTTTCTTACACATGATAACCAAGTGGAATTATTGTAGGAAACCGATCCATCTGAAGTTCCTTGCTTGCTGTAGCTTTGTTTGTGATCGTAAGTATTGCAATGGTTGATGATATGTCTGATTGATAGTTTATTTTCCCAACAAATAATGTTCCGAGTTTTTCAGACTTTTCACCAATGCATACAACTCCTTATCATATGTAGGATAATTAATCATAACGCCATTAAAAGTTTCATAATGAAAACAAATGGGCTTACCATGTTGCAACAATATTGCTCCCATTGCATAATTACTTGCATCTGTTTGAATCTCAAATGGTTGTCTCAAATTAGGAAGTGCAAGAACATGAGTTGAACTAATCTTCTCCGTTAATGCATCCAAAGTTTTTTTTTGCTTGCCTCCCCATTGGAAAACTTGGTTGATGCTTGTCACTGCATGTAATGGAGCTACAATTGAAGAGAAGTTGGGAATAAACTTTCTCCAATATTGGGTTGCTCCTAAAAATCTTATTACCTTTGTTACATTGTTGGGCTTGGGCCAATCCAAAATGACTTTTACCTTGGAAGGATCTATTTTCAGTTCTCGTCCTCCAACAATATGTCCCAAGTAAACAAGTGAGGTCTTTCCAAACTCACATTTAGACATCTTCAAAAACAAATTTTCTTTCTTCAATACATCTAAAACTTTCTTTACATGCATAACATGCTCTTCACGAGATTTGCTAAATATAAAAATGTCATCCAAGTAGACAATCACACAATGATCAAGAAAAGGCCTTAAAATATCATTCATAACTCTCATGAATGTAGCAGGAGAATCACAAAGACCAAATGACATAACCATACATTCAAACAAACCTTTCTTTGTTTTGAAAGTTGTATTCCATGTATCTCCTTCAACAATCCTAGTCTGATGATATCCACTTCTCAAATCCAAATAGTAAAATAATTAGCATCTTTTAATTGATCAAGCAAATCATCAATTCTAGGAAGAGGATAACGGTTCTTTACTGTAATCTTGTTGAAGGCTCTAAAATATACACACATATGCCATGTACCATCTTTTTTTGGTACTAAAAAAATTGGTGACCCGCATGGTGATGTGATTGGAATGATAACCCCTTTGTCAAGCAACTCTTGTATTTTTTTTTTTAATTTCAGCGTTCTCCATGATTGACATGATGTACATACCAATGTTTGGAAGAGGACAATCTTGTTGCAATTGAATCTCATGTTGGATACCCGTTTTAGGAGGCATTCCTTTTGGTTCCTGAAACATCTCATCATATTGGTTAACAACCTCATATAAATCAAATTTTAACATTGCATCACAACCTTGGAAAGCTTCTTTTTCAACATTGTCTTTGGGTTTGATCATCAAGATGTAACATCCTTCTCTGGCGCACTGAGCAAACTTATTATTTGAGGACACTTGCTCGCATATGATCTAGATTATAATGCTATTAAAACTTTTGATTTTGATTATGAGGCGTTAACGGTTGATGATATGTTGTTTTACTGCATTGACATAGACAGATGTTATTGACTCAGTTTATTGAATATGAAGGATTTTGGATGTCGAGGATGCAGAGGCATCGATGGAACCCCTTGGACTTCAGATCAAGTCAGGGAGTGTACCATTGGGGTTTGATTGTTTTACTGTGATATTAGTGCATCTGATTAGATGATATGATATGGATATGTTCTGACATGATTTGTTGATGATGCAGGATGACGATAGCTTGTCGACCAGACTCACATGTGGAGTAAAGGGGTCACACAGAACTACTAGAGATGTTGAGGGAGAGGTGTGGACAATAGCCTTGCCACAACCTACTAGCACTCCCACCATGGCTCGTACTATAGGTTAACATTTACCTATTTCGAGAGGACCCATGATGCCATCAGGGTAGACTATGACAGTCGTTCACAATGATTTTAAGGGGCGCGCAATAAGGCGGGGGCCTTATTCCTTAGAGTCCCTTAGTCTCCCACAAGTTCAGCTGCTAGAGTATTGACTCCAGGGGTTATTGTTGTCTACCAAGTCAGTTAAGAGGTGAGTGGCACCCTTGGAGCTCGTGGTGTGTCCTGAAGGGAACGTTACATGAGAAAAATGGAGAGAGGTGAGTGGCACCCTTGGAGCACATAGTGCGTCCTGAAGGGCACATCGCACAAGGGAAACAGATTAAGGAGAGTGGCATCCTTGGAGCACCTAGTGCGTCCTGAAGGGAACGTCACATTGTTGATGATAGAGGAATGAACCTAGATGGCCTTAGGACGAATAACGTGTTAAGAATTTTTAAAACAAATTCTCTAATTAAATGTCGCCCAGTACGAAAATTAAAGCTCTAGGTTTAAATCATGCTAGTGGTAAAATTTTATCCTTATTATTAAATTTATATATATATATATATAATTAAATTAAAAAAAATAAAAATAAAGAGTATGTTCTTCATTAATCTTGTAACATGGAGGGAGTAAGAAATTTAATTTATCCAAAAAAAAATTAAGGGTGCTTTTACCGGTTGTACATCATAGGAGTCGTACTAGAATAGGGGATGTCACATGTGGTATCAGAGAGGGTTCAACCCGCGACTTGGGATCGCTATGGATTTCGTTGATATGATTGATTATAAGGTTACTAATTGAGTTGACTTGTATTCGTACAGGTAATCATGGTTAGAGGATGTCATGGAGGCAGACGACAGGGTGCCAGGGGAGGAGGCGCGATGCCTCTAGTAGCATCCACGCCTGAGGGATCTAAACCCTAGGGAGATGAGTAGGTTGTTAGATAGGTGCAGATAAAAGTTGGTGATGTGGTTGGAATGATGAGATCTTTTTAGCGCATGTCTGAGGCATTGATCAACTGTTTGGACAGAGATGAGGCGAAGGCGCCGTCACCCATTGAAGTTTTGTCGTGCACTCCAGTCTGTATTGGTATCATTCATAGAGAACTCGAGAAGGTCAAATTTCCTGAGTTCTTTGGTGCCCCGGAAGGCGCAACCGCCGAGGCATGGTTGGAGAATATGTCGATGTGCTTTTCACTTCGCGATTATACCTCCAACATGAAGGTCTGCATGGCGGTCTTCCAACTAAAAGGAAGTGCTCTTCCATGGTAGAATATGATCCTACTGTAGCTGAACATGGCCGTCGAAGACGTTTCATGGGAACTGTTTGAGGAATGGTTCCGAGAGAGATACCTTTCAGAGGAATTCACTGAGCCTCAACTCAACGAGTTCAATGCCTTATGACAGCGCGGTTGTACGATGCCCGAGCATGGGGCCCATTTTATGGAGCTGCTCTGGTATGCTCTGCACCTTAACACTGAGAAACTTAAGGTCAGAAAGTTTGTGTTCGGACTTAATGGAAACATACCTGCAAAGGTCAAGATTTCGATGTCTCAAACCTTGCATGATGCCTTCCAGAAGGCCCTCATAGCAGAGGAGGAGCTTATAAGCGGGGGTCAGAGTAGGACTCCAGAGAGACCAACAGGGCAGGTGTCATCTGGAGCACAACAACATCAAACACCATCCAAACATACACTGGGATATCGTGGCTTCCAGAGGGGATCCACTTTCACTACACCTCGACGACCGACGCCTCAGCAACAAGAACCTTATTAGGGACCACATCATCAGTAGCAGCGTCGACTGCAGCAACAACAGTTTAGGCTTATTTAGTAGAACATACCAGTATTCCAGGCAGGTGGGTCATCATATTCTACTTTGGGTACCAGGACTACTGGGCCGAAGAAGGGGTGTTGGACGTGTGGGGAGCCACACTACTAGCGCGACTACCCTGTGGAGAGGACTAGAGCGTCCGGATCAGCTGGACCCACTACCATGGGAGATATGGGCAAGGCCCATCGGATTCATGCAGTGGTGAATAACTACTAGGCAGAGCATCAATCGACTGTGCTCGAGACAATAGGTACCATCATTGACCAGACCCTTATTATTTTGATAGATCTTGGTGCTACCGAGAGTTTCAATTCTGGTGAAGAGATAAAACGGATTAAGGTAAAGGAAGTCGAACATGACGAGTTTAGCTTCGTAGAGATGGCTTCGGGAGCCAAACATAAGGTTGGAGGAAAGGTTGCGGGCTGTATCCTTACCCTGGGAGAGTTTGTCACAAGGGCCAACCTATACGTCATGAGCTTAGGATCTTACGATGTCGTAATTGGTATGGACTAGTTGGAATCACATGAGGCGATACTCAACTGTAAGACAAAACAATTGAGATTTTTCAATGACGAGTGACAGAGACATGTGATTGTAGGACAGAACAAGGGAGTTTCCCTAAGGTTCATCTCTTCCTTACAGCTACGGAAGAGCATGCACAAGGGGTGCAAGATTTATGTGATCGTTGCATTAAACGAGAAGGGATTAATGGACGGTTTAGAAAACCTTCCGATGGTGAGAGAGTTTGTGGATGTATTTTCAGAGGAGATACTTGGGATGCCACCGGACAGGGAATTGCAGTTTACTATAGACCTAAAACTAGGAACTGAACCGATAGCGAGAACGCCTTATCGGATGTCGACCCTGGAATTACAAGAATCAAGAATGCAACTAAAAGAATTGTTGGACTTGGGACTGATACATCCAAGTGTGTCACCGTGGGGTGCACCTATTATTTTCATACGAAAGAAGGATGGGTCGTGGAGGCTCTACATTGACTACCGTCAATTGAACAAGGCCACGATCAAGAATCAATATATGTTGCCAAGGATTGATGATCTATTCGATCAAATGACGGGAACGATGGTGTTCTCAAAGATCGATTCGCGATCAGGGTATCACCAGTTATGGATTAAGAAAGATGAAGTCCCTAAGACTGCCTTTAAGATGAGGTTTGCACATTACGAGTTTACTATTTTACCGTTTGGACTAACAAACACCCCAGGGGTATTTATGATTTCGATGAACGGGGTGTTCCGCGAGTACTTGGACAAGTTCGTCCAAGTATTCATTGATGATATTTTGATCTACTCTTGGATGATGGAGGAGCATGATGAGCACTTGCACTTGGTACTACAGTGTCTGCGAGAGAAAAAACTTTATGGGAAGTTGTCCAAATACTCCTTTTATCAATCGAAGATACACTACTTAGGGCACGTCATCTCCAGTGAAGGTATCGATGTGGATCCAACAAAGGTTGAGGCCATTATGGAATGGTTTGCACTAACGAATGTCCCATATGTGTGTAGCTTAATGGGTTTAGTAGGATACTATCGATGGTTCGTTGAGGTATTTTCAAAGATAGCAAATCCGATCACCGAGTTGCAAAAGAAGAAAAAGAAGTTTGTTTGGAACGAGAAATCCGTGGAAGCATTTTAGAGGCTCAAGGAGTTGTTGATAACAACACTGATACTAAAGGTCCCTAACATGGATGCAGACTTCTTGGTATGAACTGACACATTCAAGGAAGGCTCAAGGAGAGTCTTGATGCAAGACAGACGAGTGATCACTTACATTTTGAGGAAACTGGGAAGGCATGAGGAGAACTATGCGACGCATGATCTGGAGTTGTTAGCCATCATATATGCCTTGAAGGTTTGGAGACACTACCTTATTGGAAAAAAATTTGATCTAAAGATCGACTACTATGGACTACAACACATATTTATGCAAACTGACCTAAATGCGCGACAACGACATTGGTCGAAATTGCCTAGAGAGTACGACTTCAATATTAGTTACATAAAAGGAATAGTGAACTGAGTGGCGGATGCATTGAGTCGAAGACCATGCATCGTTTCGGTGCTGCCTCTTCAAACAAATCTACGTGAAAAGATTCTAACTTTATAGCGTGATGATGATTGGTACGAAGAGGTCGAGGGTTTTATCGGACAAAACACAATGATGGTACCATGATTTGAAGGATTTTCATTTGATAGCGATGGTTTATTGAGGTTTAAAAAATGGATCTACGTACCGTCGAATGATGAGTTGAGGATGTTGATCCTGAGCGAGGCTCATAGAGTAGTTTGCATGGCTCACCCAGGAGTCACGAAGATGAGGGCAGACCTTAAACCCTTATTCTTTTGGAAGGGAATGAAGGTAGATGTAGTCAACTATGTGGCCATATGTCTAGAATGTCAATAGGTAAAGGCTAAACATAGACACCCAATAGGATTACTACAACCACATGCTATTCTAGAATCGAAATGGGATGTCATCTTGATGGATTTTATCATTGGATTTCCACTAATGGCGAGCAGACATGACTCGATTTTCATAGTAGTAGACACTCTGACGAAGAGTGCTCACTTTATTCTGGTGCGTACGACGTATCAGGCACCTGACATGGCTAGAGTTTTCATCAGTGAGATTGTTAGGCTGCATGGCGGGCCTAAGAGGATTATATCTGATCGAGGATTGGTGTTTACTGGATGATTTTGGTTGAGTTTCCAAGAGGCCTTGGGAACCCAACTTAACTTTAGTACTACATATCACCTCGAGACTGACAGGAAGACCGAGTGAATGAACCAGACCTTGGATGACATGTTGCGCATGTACGTAATGGACCAACAAAAGAGTTGGGAAGAATTATTTCCACTGGTGGAGTTCTCTTACCACAACACTTACCAGAGCACCATTAAGATGGCACCTTTCGAGCTTCTTTACAAGTGACTGTGTCAAACGCCTTTGAGTTGGGATCAACTTGAGGATAGCATCCTGGTGGGACCATAAGCGATACAAGAAATGGAAGAGAAAATGCAAACAATAAGACAAACGATTAAAGAAGCACAGGATAGACATAAGAGTTATTCCAATGCGCACCGTGTTGACCGTAGTTACAAGGTCGGAAATCGAGTCTTCTTGCGGGTTAAACCGCATAAGAGTTCAATCAAGTTTGGGAAGGGAGATAAACTCTCTCCTAGGTTCGTGGGACCTTTCGAGATAGTGGAGAGAAAGGGGCCCATGGCCTATCGACTACCCTTTCCTGATTCTTTGAGGTGCATGCACGATGTTTTTCATGTATCTTTTTTGAGACATTATATTAGTGATCCTACACATGTTATTTCCATGAGTTCCTTGCAGGTGACGAACAAGGTGACGCTCATGAATGAGTCGATCCACATCTTGGATCATCGCGTTCGACATCTACGACATCGAATGATAGAGTAAGTCAAGGTCCAGTGGGACAATTATAGTCCGCACCCGGCGACCTGGGAGGACGCATATGATATGCGCCAACAGTTTCCATTTTTTTTGGATAGATAGACATATGATACTGTGATACACTTTATTTCGGCATTTATACTGTGAAACTTCGGGATGAAGTTTAGACCAAGAGGGGGTGTATGTAACATCCTGCTCTGGCACACTGAGTGAACTTATTCTTTGAGGACACTTGCTCGCAAGTGATCCGGATTATTATGCTATTAAAACTTTTGATTTTGATTATGAGGCGTTATCGATTGATGACATGTTGTTTTACTGCATTGACATAGACAGGTGCTATTGACTCAGTTTACTGAATGTGCAGGATTTTGGACCTCAAGGATGCAGAGGCATCGATGGAACCCATTGGACTCCGGATCGAGTCAGGGAGTGTACCATTAGGGTTTGATTGTTTTACTGTGATATTAGTGCATTTGATTAGATGATATGATATGGATCTGTTCTGACAAGATTTGTTGATGATGCAGGCTGACGATAGCTTGCCGACTAGACTGACATGTGGAGTAAAGGGGTCACGCATGAATACCAGATATGTTGAGGGAGAGATGTGGACAACAACCCTGCCACAGCCTACTAGCAACCCCGCCGTGGCTCAAAATGTAGGTTAATGTTTACCTAGTTCGAGAGGACCCACGATGTCATGAGGGAAGACTGCGACATTCGCTTGTGATGATTCTAAGGGGTGCTCAATAAGGCGGGGGCCTTATTCCTTAGAGGTCCTTAGTCTCCCACAAGTTCACATGGAGGAGTATTGACTCTAGGGGTTATTGATGTCTATCAAGTCAGTCAAGAGGTGAGTGGCACCCTTGGAGCACGTGGTGCGTTCTGAAGGGCACGTCGCGTGAGAAAAATGGAGAGAGGCGAGTGGCACCCTTGGAGCATGTAGTGTGTCCTAAAGGGCATGTCGCGCAAGGGAAACAAATTAAGGCGAGTGGCACCCTTGGAGTACCTAGTGCGTCATGAAGGTCACGTCGCATTGTTGATGATAGAGGAATGAACCTAGATGGCTTTAGGATGAATAACGTGTTGAGAATTTTTAAAACAAATTCCCTAGTTAAATGTCACCCAGTACGAAAATTAAAGGTCTAGGTCTAAATCATGCTAGTGGTAAAAATTGATCCTTATTATTAAATTATATATATATATATATATATATATATATATATATATATATATATATATATA
>ML777970.1:521536-576408 GCA_009831015.1 Picea engelmannii
TTTATTAATATTTAATTAATTAATTAAATCACTTTAATTAATTAATTAACCTTTTTACCTTTGAAAAGCTCCTTATCTCTCCTTGTGGCTTCCCTGGCCACTGAAAGTCACTTCTAGCCATCCCATCCTGTAGTGTTGCTCCTGCCAACTCCAATGAGCTATTACACTGAGAGGTTCCTCCAAGTAATGTGCCCAAAATGACCTCTTTAGTGAATTCCATTGACTTATAGCTCAAAATAGTCAAAATCATGGAAATCGTCGAAATGCAACGAAACCAAAGCCAACCTGTGTGGAATGGCTCATAATGATGGAATATGATCATCAATGCAATCTGGACCCCACAATGCCTCTCAAATACCCCTGTACTCGCTCTAGCACCCATCTGGCTACTCTGGTCATCATAAATCTCTGCCCTATGATGATGTCCCAAAGTGGGGACATTACACACCATTTCTATCATATCATAAAAATATTCTATAAAATTTTCATCTTCTGAAGTAAGAGTTTCATGACACTCCTCATTAGCCATACTTGGTGAATTCCTCCTTGAAGCTTGAGGTGAATGTATAGTTCTCCTTCTTGAAAGTTGAGAACTTGGCTCTACAAGTTGACCTTATCCTCTTGTGAGCTTCAATCTTGTAAGAATCAAAAAACAAAACACTTGAAAACAATCAAACCTTCAAAAACCTTTACTTTGATACCAACTTGATCTAGAAATGAAAAAGGTTTGTGTGTACAAATTTGCAAGTGAAATAGTTATGTGATTTATGCAATTGGATCAAGTTGCAAACACATAAAATTAATGAGTTTTTTTTACTTAACATAAGTAGCATAAACATACATAAACAATCATCATAAACAAGCACATAACACAAAAAAATGATAAAGGAGTTCATCCCTCTATTAGGCTACATCTCCTGGTCCAGCTCCCAATGGATAATTTTCATTAATTGTCAAAGTGTCAAAATGAGTGCTTTACAATGCTCATAATGCAAAATAGATGGCTTCAATGGCTCCAAAATGTCCAAAAACCCATAGTGGGGCTCTTCCTGCACATGGTTTGGCCAAAACATGAGAAGAATACCCTTCCTGGAAGTTTATCCCCAATATCTTGATGTACCTTCTCGCCAAAACATACCTAGAGTGACCAAACCTATCTCATGTTCTCTAAAACCTAGCTCTGTATGTAATCTGGGTTGTGGGTGAGATTGTCGCATAGTTAGCGCAAATAGCACCAACTCCACGAATATTTTGGTCCCATATGTCCATCTGGCTGAGTGACAGTGCTAAAATCCGACACGTGATGGCTACGACTGTTGGTCTCCACGCTAATGGTCATATGGAATATGGTTGAAGGTTTTCGTCATCGAGGGTTGGGGCTAAGCCCCAGTCCGGACTCTACCTACAATAACATTAGAGAAAGTTTAAATAATTGTTTTAAACATTACGGTAAAGAACCAACCATGGGTGGGATAGTATCCCGACCCTTGCCAAGTCTCTTCCCATACTCGGAGGTTGAGGGTTCAACCCTACTGGAGTCGAAAAAAAAGCTTTAACCAACAACAAGGGGGTGTCACATGGCATCCCTTGGTTGGGCGACGAGGCACCTTTCCATGCACCCACCAATATGCCACGTGTCGACCTCCAATTGGTCCATGTCAAAACTTTCCAACTCATCTTTCCATGTCATCACCTACCACGTTAGCAGTATGGTCCCCTTTCCACGTCAGCAGTAATTTCTGCATAGTCAGTCTGTACAGACTGTATGGATTGTGTACAATAAGCATTTTTCATGTTTGGAAAAGTGGTAAGAACGTGATATTTCTCACATATGATCTTTGTTTGAGCCCATTCAAGTTGTCTTGGGATCGTGAGGACGATATCTACACAATGAATCCATTTTCAAGCAATTTCGATAACATTTATTTTTGAGCATTTTTTTATCCCCTAAATCACCTCAAGCTAGGAAACAATGCACACAAAATACACATAACAAGCAACTTCTGCTAATTAAAGTTATTCCTTTGCTATTATCCATTTTTCCATAGCCTACAACTACAATTTATAACATGTTTATCTACAAAAATAACCATAAAAAGTAATCATCTAAAACATGCTAATAATCAATAGGAGATACAACTAAACCTTCCATTACAATGACATGTAAGTCATTCAAATTCACGTAGATTTTATGTACAACCATAACACATGTAAATAACTCAGTACACGGTAAAACAATTATCTTAAAGAAGAATAGTCCAACCAACTTCTTGGGACGACCATTCCACCCAACCATAGATTGACTATTCCAAATATCAAAATCCAGTCACCCCTAAGCTGAGGTGAGAAATCCACATAAGAGGGTGGTCTCTCATAGTCCATTCACAATTCATAAATGTCACAACCCAACTGAAAGTATTCTACAACTATTTTGACTTTTCCACCAACTCTCTTTCCGCTTGACCTTCCCAACCCAAGGAATGAAACATTTATTTATCAATGTTATCCCAAGGGATGTACCATCCGTTTATCAAGGCTAACCCAAGGAGTGAGCCATTTGTTTA
This sequence comes from Picea engelmannii, assembly GCA_009831015.1. Classification (NCBI taxonomy): domain Eukaryota; kingdom Viridiplantae; phylum Streptophyta; class Pinopsida; order Pinales; family Pinaceae; genus Picea; species Picea engelmannii. Next base: position 524,101 of record ML777970.1, read on the forward strand.
TGAAGGTCTTTCTAGCACAAGAAATTAGTAATCTCTCAACTAGGAGTTCAAGGGAACACTCCCTCTAGGAAAACTATCAACAAACCAAAAAAAACACATGTTCTTTCAGTGAAACTCATGTAGACGTTCACTCTTCCATCCTAAAAATCGGTCTCTTTAGTTATCCAGCTCCAATTCTCTCCAATTATGCTCCAGTTACACTCCATACTTGATGCAGGAGCATCCACTCACCATATACGGATCAGCGCATGGAGAGAAAGAATACAGCTGGACAGCGCCAGCGCATGCATTTTGAGTTACCTTGGAATTGTTGCGTCGCCACTTTAACGAAGGAATTCAAAGCTGGGCGCACTTGTATGATATTAAAGATAAGAAGGCATTTATTTAGTTTCAATGCTGTTAGGTAGGAGTTAATTGTAGATTAGACAGTTTTGACTCTTGACAGGGAAAACAGAATATAGGCACCCTCCTTTGTATTATTGAGGAGTTCTGGATTATTCTGAATTCAGCATTAGCATAGAGAGAAAAGGAGAACAGAGCAGAGAGCTTGTAAAGAACCTTCATGAACAGATATTGAATTAATAGGAAGCTGTGGTTCAATTCCATGGATGTGTTTGATCTTTGTGTGTTGTTAATATTATGCTTATGCATGTTTGCTTCTTTTTATGCTTATCTCCTATATGCTGCATATGTGATTGCATATCAGGTTCGAAACCTGAGGGAATGAAGTGAATGAGTTTCAATTGTTTCTCTGCTTAAGCCAAGAGATTCCTGCATAGAGTGCAGTTGAATTCCTCCGCATAGAGTGCGTGGAGGAGGTTAAGCAGTTGAACTTTTGTTCTCTTTGCCCAGAGTGAATTGGGTTGTTCGAGCCGAGCAGGTGGAGTGCAGGCCAAACTGGAATCTCAGCAGCAATTCTGAGAAGGGAATGACAGGTTTAATGTAGCTGCGGATGTACAGAACCCGGGAGACTTCAACACATTGAAAGTTGTTGGAGGAGAAGCGCAGAAGAAGTGCTCAAAGTTCTCTGAAGGAGTCAGAGGAACAAGCTTAGGAGGGTTAGCACTTTCGCTCCACGGCGGGAACAGACCCAGTGACGTTCAGACAGGCCGAAGGTGTAGAAGCGCAGAACTCTTCAAGAGGAAGCGAATCGACAACTTGAAGCTGTCGAAGAGATCTTCGAAATCCCGCAGACCATCAGCATAGCGGAGGAGTTGCGAGAGGGTTAACTCGCAGGTGTCCAGAAGAATCCCTACCAGTGCACATCGACATATCGGCATATTGGGGTTGGCGAGTGCAAGAGTTGCATGCACGTCGAAGTCGCGAGTTGCGATCCCCCGATTTAATCGGAGCCGTCGATCGTAGGGGGGCCAGGTGGCACGAGATCCCAAGGAGTCGGGACTCGACACTTCGGCAGTTTCGAAGTCGAGTGAAGAGCGGAGGAATAGCGAAGTCCCAAATTGCGACGGGTCCCACGGAGATGACGTGGGGTATAGCACGTGGCATCGCACATCGGCGTTCGGGGTGTTGAAAGGTGAGAGCATTGCTACCTTTCATCTACCGATTTCTCGATAGGGAAATCCCCGATACACAGAGCATTGACCGTTGACCTCAGGGATCGGGGATCGGAGGTTGAAGGTGCATGGAGGAGTGCGCACAGGGTTCGCGATTCCGCGAAACCCGATTTCCCGAGATAGTTGCCGGGAGATCAACAAAGTGTCCTGTGGGTGACAGAGAGTCCCGATACGGGATTGGAGGAGCATCAGAGCTCTTCGGGCTGAGGTTTGTGAAGGTCCTGGTGAGGCGACTGTGCCGTCGAGGGCGGGTTGCGTCAGAGTGGTATCAGAGCTTTGAAAGTCTTGTCTGTATATTGCAGATAGGAAGAGAAAAAGAGGAAAGGAAGCACTTTGATACTCACGACTTGCGTCGAGTGGTATCAGAGCGGGAGTGTCTTTGTTTTCTGAAGCAGAGATAGAAGAAACAAAATGTCGCCCAGGAGGGAAAGGCAGTCTCTTGATCGAGAAGACAGGGACGCGCGAAGAAGGGGTAGACTAGCAGGAAATCTAGTAGGGAATCCGGAGATGGAGCGTCAAATACGGGATCTCAGAGCCAGACTCGAAGATATGGAAGCCACACAGAGGTGTGGAGCTGGTACAGTAGAGTTCAGCGATCCTGAGGTCGAAGAGGAATCTGGACATGACCAAGAAGAGATCGCCGCAGAAGATGCCTCGACAGAAAGGTTGATCAAATCCATTTCGAGGATGAGCTCGAAGACAAAGATGGACATTCCCGTCTATGAGGGAAGTCTAAATGCTGAGGAGTTGCTGGATTGGATCCGAGCGCTCGACACCTACTTCGACTATGAGGACATCGAAGAGGACAAGAAGGTGAGACATGCCGTCACAAAGTTGAAAGGACATGCAGCCTTATGGTGGGACGAGCTGCAGGCAGACAGACGTTCCAAGGGAAAACAAAAGATCAAAAGCTGGGATCGGATGATCGCCAAGATGAAGGAAAATTTCATTTCGAGGGATTACCAGATCACTCTGTTCAGGCACATGCAGAACCTGAGACAGAAGCTGATGACAGTGAAAGAGTACACCGAGGAATTTTACAGGCTCAACATCAGAGCTGGTCATCGGGAGAGTGACGACGAAAAGGTGGCGAGATACCTGAATGGTCTTAGGTATGACATTCAGGATGAGTTGAGCATGGTTACCATCCGCACAGTTTAGGATGCGTACCAGATGGCTCTAAGAGCCGAAGAAAAGCTGAGCCGCAAGCAGGGACAGCGAGGGTGAGGCAGGAGTCAGCCTAGAGGAAAAGTTGTTGTTCAAGAAAGAACACAGAAGCCCAGGGAGGATTGGAAGAGGCCTCAGGGTAAAGCTGAGAAAGGTGGAACCTCGCAGCAGAGGCAGCAAAATTTTGAGCCGAGGAGGCAACGACAGGATCAGCAAGGAGATTACGTTGATGCCAATACCTTTCCTCGTACCCAAGGTAGAGGCAGAGGTCGAGGAGGAGTTATCACATGTTTTACCTGTGGTAAAGACGGACACAAAGTCGTTGACTGTCCAGAGAGGAAAATGGATGGAGGAAAAGCTCACGTCGCTGAGGCGCAGAGGCGTGATTTGGAAGATGAGGACACTGGGAGTGGGGAGTCACTGACAGTGCACAAGGCTCTCTTGAAACCTGAGAAAGAGGTGGACTGCTCAGCGCAAAGGTGCAGACTGTTCCGGACAACTTGCAAGACCAAGGGCTGGAAATGCAAGGTTATAGTGGACAATGGGAGCACCGATAATCTTGTTTCGACCGAGATGGTGGAGAAGCTGGAGCTGAAAACGAACAAGCACCCGAGTCCATACATGGTGACATGGTTACAGAAAGGACACCAGGTATGTGTTACAAAGCAATGCTTGGTAAATTTTAAAATGGGTGATTATAGGGATGAAATTTTGTGTGACGTTATACCCATGGATGTCTGTCATGTTTTATTGGGAAGACCATGGCAGTATGATCGACATGTTGTTCATGATGGGAGAATGAACACCTACACCTTGGAGAAGGATGGGAGATCCCATACATTGCTTCCAATCAAGGATAAGGAAATGAAGCCGGAAGTGAGCAGTACCATACTTCTCATGAGTGGGAAAGAACTTCTCACCGAGCTGGAGAAGGATGAAGATCCACAGTTCTTGGTTGTCAGGAAACCGAGAATTGTCCTGACTAGCACAAGAGTGGATGACTTGCCAGAGGAGATTCAGTAACTGCTGGGAGAGTTTGTCGATATCATCGTGGACGAACTACCTCGTTCATTTCCACCGATGAGGAGTGTGAGTCACCACATTGATATCATACCCGGAGCAAGCCTACCGAATAAGGAAGCGTACAGGTTGACACCTCAGGAGAACGAGGAAGTCAAAAGGCAGGTACAAGATCTGCAGGATAAAGGACTGGTGAGAGAAAGTCTTAGTCCGTGTGCCGTTCCAACGATACTAAGCCCAAAGAAGGTGGAGGCTGGAGAATGTGTACAGACTCCAGGGCGATAAATAAGATTACCATCAGGTATAGGTTTCCACTGCCAAGAATGGACGACTTGATGGATTGCCTGAGCGGGGCAAATTACTTTTCCAAGATTGATCTCAAGAGCGGATATCATCAGATCCGGATGAGAGAGGGAGATGAATGGAAGACAGCATTCAAAACAAACGAGGGTTTGTACGAATGGCTGGTCATGCCATTTGGGTTGACAAACGCACCAAGCACATTCATGAGGTTGATGAATGAAGTCCTGAGGGAATTCATCGGCAAATTTGTGGTCGTGTACTTGGATGACATTTTGATTTTCAGCAAGACTAGAGCTGAACACTTGAGGCATTTGGCCATTGTGATGAGGAGACTGCAGCAGGAGAAACTGCTGATAAATTTGAAGAAGTGTTCCTTCATGCAGACAGAACTCATTTATTTGGGGTTTGTAATCTCGGTGAATGAATTGAAGATGGATCCTGAGAAGGTAGAGGTGATCAGGAATTGGCCATCGCCGAGAAATGTTTTTGAGGTAAGGAGCTTTCACGGTTTGGCAAGATTCTACAGGAAGTTCATTGGAAACTTCAGTGGAATCAGTGCTGCGATGATGGACACTGTGAAAAAGAGGCATAAAATTTTTCAGTGGACAGTCAAGGCTGAAAGGAGCTTCAATCTGTTGAAGTGGAAGATAACAGAGCAGCCAGTATTAGTGTTGCCTGATTTTCGGAAGACCTTCCAAGTGAAGTGTGACGCTAGTGGATATGCTGTTGGAGGGGTCTTAAGTCAGGATGACAGACCTGTGGCATATTACAACGAGAAGATGGATGATGCAAAATTGAAGTACTCCACATACGACAAAGAATTCTATGCCATTATCCAGGCATTGAAAAAGTGGAGGCATTATTTAATACCCAAGGAGTTTGTATTGTACAGCGACAACCATGCGTTGCAGTTTGTAAGTCAGCAGGAGAAGCTGAATCAAAAGCATGTGAAATGGGTGGAGTACATGCAGAACTTCACATTTGTCATCAAACATATTTCGGGGACTGCGAACAAGGTGGCTGACGCCTTAAGTAGAAAATGTTTGTTGCTGCAGGAATTCAGGGTAAAAACGCTGGGTTTTGAAAACCTGAAAGATATGTATGCAGGAGATATTGATTTCGGGGAAGCTTATGAAGCAGTCGAGAACCCAGTTTTCAGGGATAGGAGTCTGTGGATTGACTACCTGATCTTGGATGGATTGCTATTTAAGGGAAATCAATTGTGCATTCCGGATTGCTCTATGAGAGAGAATTTGGTGAAGGAAAAGCACAACGGAGGCTTAGCAGGTCATTTTGGGCATGACAAAACATTCACCAAGCTGAGTGAATCTTATTACTGGCCGAGCATGCGTGCAGATGTGAAGAAGTTTGTTGACAGGTGCAGAATTTGTCAACACGCGAAGGGCAGAAAACAAAACACAGGGTTATATCAACCATTGCCCATACCTGAGAGGCCATGGGAAGCCATTAGCATGGACTTTGTGTTGGGGTTGCCGAGAACACAACGAGGATTTGATTCCATCTTTGTTGTGGTGGACAGGTTCTCAAAGATGTCACATTTCCTTCTGTGTCATAAGACGAGCGATGCAACCCACATCGCCAATTTGTTCTTTAAAGAAATAGTCAGATTGCATGGATTGCCGAGAAGTATAGTCTCGGATCGGGATACCAAATTCATAGGTCATTTTTGGAGGACGCTATGGAAGAAGCTGGGGACTGACTTGGCATTCAACTCTGCTTACCATCCGCAAACAGATGGGAAGACAGAAGTAGTCAACAGGAGCTTAGGGGATCTGTTGAGAAGCCTAGTGGTGGAGCATCACACCAGTTGGGATCAGATCTTACCACATGCAGAGTTTGCATACAACGATTCTGTGAATCGGAGTACAGGTAAGAGTCCGTTTCAAATTTTATATGGAACACAGGCGAGAGGAGTGTCTGAGCTCAGAGAGTCAGAACATGCTGAGACTAGCAGCGCGAGAGCTGAGGAGTTCGCTGAGGCGATGAAAGAACTTCACGCGCAGGTGAAGCAGCGACTGCAAAGGACGAATCAGGAATATAAGCGCAGAGCCGATCAGAGGAAGAGGTTGCTTCAGTTTGAAGTTGGAGACATGGTTCTAGCGCACCTGAGGAAGGAAAGGTTCCCGAGGGGAACATACAACAAGCTCAAGATGAAGAAAATCGGACCGTGCAGAATTCTGAGAAAATTCGGAGAGAATGCATATGAGCTTGAGTTGCCAGAGGGCATTGGGATATCTCCGATTTTCAACATTTCGGATTTATACCCCTACAGGGCTGATGAAGCAGGCACTAGAACTGAGGAACCAGTGATCCAGTGGCAGAAGAAATTGCCAGTTGCACCGAAGCCTGACATGGAGTGCATACTGGACAAGAGAGTTGGAAGAAAGACCAGGAGGAAACAGTACTTTGAGTACCTGGTAAAATGGCAGAACCACCCAGTGGAGGATGCCAGCTGGGAGACCGAGGCAGTAATACAAAGACATGGTCACACCGTGCAGGAGCTCATGGACAGGAGCCCATGAAAACTCTTGAGCCGAGGAGTATGATACAGGAGCATCCACTCACCATATACGGACCAGCGCATGGAGAGAAAGAATACAGCTGGACAGCGCCAGCGCGTGCATTTTGAGTTACCTTGGAATTGTTGCGCCGCCACTTTAACGAAGGAATTCAAAGCTGGGCGCACTTGTATGATATTAAAGATAAGAAGGCATTTATTTAGTTTCAATGCTGTTAGGTAGGAGTTAATTGTAGATTAGACAGTTTTGACTCTTGAGAGGGAAAACAGAATATAGGCACCCTCCTTTGTATTATTGAGGAGTTCTGGATTATTCTAAATTCAGCATTAGCATAGAGAGAAAAGGAGAATAGAGCAGAGAGCTTGTAAAGAACCTTCATGAACAGATATTGAATTAATAGGAAGCTGTGATTCAATTCCATGGATGTGTTTGATCTATGTGTGTTGTTAATATTATGCTTATGCATGTTTGCTTCTTTTTATGCTTATCTCCTATATGCTTCATATGTGATTGCATATCAGGTTCGAAACCTGAGGGAATGAAGTGAATGAGTTTCAATTGTTTCTCTACTTAAGCCAGGAGATTCCTGCATAGAGTGCAGTTGAATTCCTCCACATAGAGTGCGTGGAGGAGGTTAAGCAGTTGAACTTTTGTTCTTTTTTCCCAGAGTGAATTGGGTTGTTCGAGTCGGGCAGGTGGAGTGCAGGCCGAACTGGAATCTCAGCAGCAAGTCTGAGAAGGGAAGGACAGGTTTAATGTAGCTGCGGATGTACAGAACCCGAGAGACTTCAACACATTGAAAGTTGTTGGAGGAGAAGCGCAGAAGAAGTGCTCGAAGTTCTCTGAAGGAGTCAGAGGAACAAGCTCAGGAGGGTTAGCACTTTCGTTCCACGGTGGGAACAGACCCAGTGACGTTCAGACAGGCCGCAGGTGGAGAAGCGTAGAACTCTTCAGGAGGAAGCGAATCGACAACTTGAAGCTGTCTAAGAGATCTTCGAAATCCCGCAGACCATCAGCACAGCGGAGGAGTTGCGAGAGGGTTAACTCACAGGTGTCCATAAGAATCCCTACCAATGCACATCAGCATATCGGCATATCGGGGTTGGCGAGTGCAAGAGTTGCATGCACGTCGAAGTCGCGAGTTGCGATCCCCCGATTTAATCGGAGCCGTCGATCGTAGGGGGGCCAGGTGGCACGAGATCCCAAGGAGTCAGGACTCGGCACTTCGGCGGTTTCGAAGTCGAGTGAAGAGCGGAGGAATAGCGAAGTCCCGAATTGCGACGGGTCCCACAGAGACGACGTGGGGTATAGCACGTGGCATCGCACATCGGCGTTCGGGGTGTTGAAAGGTGAGAGCATTGCTACCTTTCATCTGCCGATTTCCCGATAGGGAAATCCCCGATACATGGAGCGTTGACCGTTGACGTCGAGGATCGGGGATCGGAGGTTGAAGGTGCACGGAGGAGTGCGCACAGGGTTCGCGATTCCGCGAAACTCGATTTCCCGAGATAGTTGTCGGGAGATCAACAGAGTGTCCTGTGGGTGACAGAGAGTCCCGATACGGGATTGGAGGAGCATTAGAGCTCTTCGGGCCGAGGTTTGTGAAGGTCCTGGTGAGGCGACCGTGCCATCGAGGGTGGGTTGTGTCAATACTTCACCTTACTCTCTTCGCACCAGCTTCAAACCATCCTTTAGCTTCCGATGCACTGATCCCCGAAGTTGTTCAAACCACCGTTAGTTCTCCGAGAAAATTTTACTCCACCCCCATGTTCCCAATAACTTTGGGATGTGACCACTCACACCCACCCTCATACATGCATTCAATGATTGGCTTTGGGAACACTCAATATAAAATCAAAAGGTTCATATACAATAGTCGACTTAGGAAAACAGGTTAAATTGATATACACGAGTAATCCTTCTTGGACCCCTCTTCGACATTATCCTAGACACTCCCTTATCTCATTGATTAATTCAACTCCCATCTCTTGTTTGTGTCCCCTTAGCAAATGGAATCACATTTTTATTAATAAAACAAATAAATACAATTTGCATATTACATAGCTTAGTCATAGCCACATATTATATCTACATAAGCATTAATTAAACTGGGGATTATAATGGGGATGTTACACATGATGAGGTAAGGTCTAGGTCTAGGTCATGGTATAAGTCTACATCTAGGTATAGGTCTAGGTATTCACAAGCCTTTCTAGGTATAGTTCAAGGGTATTTATTGCCTCACCATCCTCATCTTGCAATCTACCAAACTTACTCGTATGTGAGGGTGTGAGAGGGAGAGAGGACGAAAAAGAGGGCAGGTAGAGAGTGAGTGTGTTAGAGTGTGGGAGGGAAAGAGAGGAAGACATAGCAAAGATATAAATTGTGTGTGCGAGAGTGTGGGAGGGAAAGAGAGGAGGAAAAAGAGGAGAGGTAGAGGGTGTGTGTTTCAGAATGTTGGAGGGAGAGAGAGGAATACATAGAGGGGGGATAGAAATTGTGTGTGAGAGAGTGTGAGATGGATAGATAGAAAGACATAGAAGGAAAGTAGAGGGATTTTGTAAGAGTGTGGGAGGGAGAGAGAGGGGGGTAGAGAGAGAGGCAAATGTAGGAAAGAGGGATATATGTAGGAGAGATATAGGAGAGGTATAAGTGCGAGGGAGGGGGAGATAGAGAAGAAGGAGGGAAGGAGAGAGATAAAGTGTGTGAGAGTGTGAGAGGGGGAGAGAGAGAGACAAATATGAGGGGTAGAGAGAGTGTGTGAGAGGGAGGGAGAGGGAGAAAGAGTGGGGAGGGTAGAGAGAGGGATAGTGAGAGGAAGGGAAGTAGAGAGGGAGACATATAAGGGGGGGTAGAGAGAGTGTGAGAGGAAGGGGGAGATACAGAAAGAGACAAACATGGGGAATAGAGAGATAAATAGGTACAGAGAGAGAGTGAGACTAAGACTAACAACAAGCAGATATAGAAATGATGGGAGATATGTGGAAGAGGGAGGGGGCATAATAGGGGAGGGAGGGAAAAAGCGGTAGAGGGAGATAAGCAGTGAGAGAGAGAGAGAGGAAGAGAGAGGGGATAGAGAGGGACTGGGTGTGAGAGTTTAAGGCATGTCAAGGCAAGATCTAGGTGTAAGTATGTCCATGCCTTGTGATGTATAAGTCTTGCCATGTCTAGGTCTTACCATGCATATGAGTGTGACAGGGAGACAGACAAGGGGGATATAGACGTAGAGTGACAAGGAGATAGAGAGGGGGGGTAGATGTAGGGGAGAGAGAGAGAGATAGACAAAAATAGAGAGAGAGAGGGAGGGATGGGGGAAGGAAAAAGAAAAAATAAATTATAAGTGTGTTTGCATGCTCTTATTAACATGTGTGTTTTCGTATAGTGCGTGCATGCTACTAGAAATGTGTGTGCATTCCTAGAGCCCGTGTGTGCTCTTAAGAACACATGTGCATTAATTTGAAATAATGTTTTTTGGGTGGGATTTACACCCTGTATGTTGACATTGTTTCCTTGGATTTAGGTTAGGAATGACAAACCTAGTGGTTATGTCTTCAAATTGATAAAAACCTCCATTTTTATGAATACATATCTATATCTTTGTCTTGACATTATTTTTCATTAGGCTAAATAATTCAGTTGTTGACAAAACTTATTCAAATTCTACATAGTTATTCACAATTTTTATGAATAAAATCCATATATTCGGAAAGATAATTCAATTTCCTAAGTTTCATATTGTTACATTATATTCAAATTCATTGTAAAAGTTCCTTTAATAATCCCTCCAAGTTAACCATCATTAACTTCCACTCACCAGAGACCATCATTAACTTCCACTCACCCACTTCCACTCACAAAACTCATAACACAACTCATAACATGGTGAATGAATTTTATGAAATATTAAAGAATGTCTTTAATTTTTGTGTTATTTTCTAAATAAATATTATTAAATTTATAAAATATTAAAGAATACTTTAATTTTTTTTTCTATATTTTCTAACTAAAATCTAATATTAATATTTTTCCAATATATCTTTTCAAATAAAATAACTTTATATCATTATTAAATATCTAAAATACTATTTTTTTCTTTTTCTTTAAAAATTAATAAACCATTTCATCTTTAAATCCCTTAAAAAAAACTCATGATCATTTTTATTATTTGTTTAGACAATTTTATAGTTTATTGAGAATTTTTAGAATTTTTATAAAGTAGCAAGATTAGAAATTATAAATGTAAATAGCCATATTTTTTTGTTAGATGCTTCTCTTTGAAAAAAAACAAACTTGAAAATACATACTAACCTAGGCTTCTCACCTCTTAAATACATCCTCTTGATGATTCCAATAAAAATGGCGGAAACACTCTAAAGTTATCATTTTCAACGTATGTATGCTACCAATAGAATCTCTTACTTACAACATCTTGACGATTTGAACAACAACAATTAAAAATGGCGGCAACACTCTAAAGCTATCATTTTCAACCTATCTATGCTACCAATAACATCTCTTACTTCCAGCATCTTGACGATTTGAACAAGAAGAAAAGTAATTAGAAATTTACAAATACACATAAAGATCCAAGAGGATAATGTAAGATATGAGTTATGCAATGTTATGGACACCTCAAAATTGTAAAGTCATTGAAAACATAAAGAATTTCCATTTTTCATATACTAATTCTTATCATTTCCTCTTTCACTAAGGAAATCATTCCCAATTATTGAATATAGTGAATGTTCATAGTAATTGTTACCATTTCTTCTTTCAGTTGTTCCCAATTTCTATTTCTATTATAAATGGGGGGTGCATCCTTTGTCACACTCCTTCCAACAAAGTAAAAATCATTTCTTAGGTTTTGCATAATCCGTGTTCTTGTACATACCCATGTTCCTATTAAAACTTGAGTGCTTGAACTAGTGGAAGAACGTTTAGTCAAAGGAAGTACGTTTAAGGAAGAAATCCATTACATGTGATCCATTCTTAAAAATAATAGAACTCTCTAAAAAATCAATAAGGGAAAGCACTCCTAAAAAATCTTGCATTTTTTTTAAATAATATTGAATGAATGGAACATAGGTTTTGTAAAATGAATACGAATTAGCGGGAGGATATATGTGCATCCTTGTCCAAATTTGCATGATAGAAGGGATGATTGTGTGGTATAGGGACTCCTCCATTCTAAAGGTGGAATCTCTTGAAAGTTTCCTAGAAAGCTATGGAGTGAGTAGAATAATGTGAACACTGTGTGAGAGAAACATTGAATGTGAAAAAATAGAGAGGTTCATTTAAAGAAGGAATAATGAGATGCTAGTGTGTATATGAATTTTGGAAGATTCTACAAAACATAAGCTCATTAATTAATAGAGGTGGAACACTTTGATTTATCTCAATTTTTTTTTTTTTAGGAAAACTTGAAATTTTGATCATGATGGATATTCCTATAAATTTGTACGCATGATAATGGAATGTAGTTGAGGTTTTTTTAAACTATGTTAAAAAATATTCATGGATGTTTCCATGTATAAGAGTAGAGTCATATGGTATGGAATATCCTCCAGTATTTCTATGATCATGGAGTTCAATAAATAGAATATCTCTGTATAGGTCAAATATCCTAACGAAATTGCTTACAAAAAAATATCAAAGGTTAATACACTAGTGTATTAGGTGGTTAGAACCTCAAAAGAGGGAAGCAATCCTCGTCAAGATTATAATTTTGTATCCAACCCTTTAATGTCATTGAAATAATTTTACTTCATTAGGCACATGTGGGATACCCAGAGAAAATTCATCACCATCAACAAGACCCATAATATGTGAAGCAATGAATAGATGGTCAACATCATCAACTTCTTCATTTCAATTCCTCATGATATCTTTCATCTTATTCGACTTCTTTATGATCATGTTATTTTGGTATATACTTTACATTCATTTCACTTGGATAAAATATAACAAAAAATTAACAACCTTCTCTACTTAGTGCCTATGAATAAAATACTTGCTCACATTCACTTGGAAGAACATAGATATTTGTATTTAGATCATACCTAGTAGTATTAGTCACGTTAAATCCATTATCATGATGAATACAAATTCTTTTAAAACCTTCTAGCAACAATTTGTACCACCCATGATTAAAGAGAACTACATTAAATGATTTTAGGTCTCTATCTAGTATATCTTCCAAATAGCCATAATATCTCAAATCAATCATAATTTGTTGTCTATCACCCCTATGTGAAATATCATTAAATAGAAAATATATAGTTATCCAGCTATCACATCTTTTATTCTTCTCATCCAAATGTTTTGTTAATCCCCTAAGGCCCTATTATAATTCCTTAGAAATAAGTTATTATGACTTTGTTAGATAGGATAAGGTTGTCTTCGTGGTATGTTACATCATGCTCACTTTATCTACTATTTATAATAAAAAAGAATCATTTGTATAAGCATATAATCTATTCTTATGAATTGAATATATTGTAAAAGGAGATTTCCCCCTCGAAAGGGATTATATTCATTGAATTTGTGTCAGTTTCAAAGTGATGGGTTCATAACATTTTGTATAAAGAACATCGATCCTAGGGATTTTCTTCTTCAACTAAGTCATCTTGTCATTTTCGCTATAACCTTTTTTTTCTAGGAAGCTTTAGACAAAAAAAGTTTGAGTTTACTTAAGAGACATGTTACAATATATATGACAAACATTTCAGGCTCTAGTTCATTAAATTTTCAAAGATATAGCCTATGGAAGATAAAATTTGTGACTCATCTAGAAATCATTTTTAAATGATTCAATATAATTTTCTCTATAACGTTTTTTTGGGAAGTTTCACATAGTGAAATTTTTTGAAGACCAAGGAGAAATTTGACAGTATAGGTGGCAAAAATTTCAGGTTTTGTTTTGCTACACTTTCAGAGATATAGTCCATGGAATAAAAGGTTTGGGACTAATCCTGAAGTCAATTATGTTAGCATTTTTGTTAGAATTTTTTTGTAGTAATGTTTCAGAGTTCGAAATTTTCAGAGACTATTATAAGATATATGTCAATTTTTTTATGAACAATGGAATTAAAAAATAACAATAATTGCGCTGTCATGGGTCAATGTTTCTAAAAAAATAAAATGAACACCAATGTGTTTAATGCTAAAAAGCATCGGTGTTGTAACAAAATGTGCATCGGTGTTGTAATACATTCAACCAACACCAATCATAACACTATTTCAACAACAACAATTATAATAATAAAAATCCACCTTCTAGTTCATTTAATTAAAATTGTGCACCAATGCTTATGTATCAGACTTTTGCGTCTGTGCATTCTAAATTTCATGCACCAATCGAGATTGTATTGTAACACACTAGTGCATGGTATCATAAATTTGATCATTGCATTGTTATTATTAAAGAATTGGTGCAATATTATTTAGAAGGGCATCGATGCTCCAATATTTGTTTGACTGCCCCAACTATTTCGGTGAAATGTAAGCATCAGTGCTTGAAGTTTGAGAATTCACGGGTGTTTATACACCATGAAGCACACCACCTAGAAAAACATCTACTAAAACCTCCATTCGCCTAGATTTTGTTATTTATCATGAAGTTTTGTTATAATCTCTAAAAAAAATCCTGTACCAATTATAAATGTTTTAGCATAGTTGTTTTTACAATTTTTACAAATTTTGTAACACTAAAAACCTCTGTTATAACCTTCGCTACAAGGTCTTTTCCTTGTAGTGAATGTCACAACCACCCATGTCAATAGAAAACATATGAGATTCCAGGTGGTACTTACCAATTTGAAGATGTTCAGTTTCACAATTCCCTCCACATTTCATGGAACCCCCATTGGTAATCATGATTTGGAAATTATTAACTAGACAGACATATAAATTGACTGCTTGGGAAATGCGACGATGAATTAAATTATGTGTGTTGTACCTTTCAACAAGAATAATGAATTTCGTGTTCTTAATGTAGCCAATTAACTTGAGGGTTTTGGGAGAAGAGAAACCAATGAGTGCATTTAGGGAAACTAGTATTGGTACAACTTCCTATGGATCAGAGGGTGGATTAAGATAAGCTCGTGGGGGTAGCTCAAGTACAAAGGATGTTAATATTATGGTAGCTACGAGAGGTATTAACTTCCATATGTAACCTTTGATTAGAATAGAATATTTCAGAAGTAAGAGAAACCCTAAACATATGTGTTAAAACCCTAGAAGACATGTCGGTTCAACAAAATATATAATATTAAGGTATTATCCTTCAAGAAGAGAAGTCGTCCTCACAGGAAAAAGGTAAAAATAAATATAATTACCAGAAAGTTAGGTTGGCTCAGCTAGAAAAGTCACTAGATATTAATATAAATAGAGGACATATTGGCTCATTTGTTCACTCACTCTCACTCATGAATCTAGAAACAGTTCACAAGTCTAAAGGAGGAGCAACAACAGATGCAATTGTGCAGTTTTATCTTGTTTAATATTTCTCATACTTTCACTTGTGTGGTACCCTTGGAGAAAGTGCACTCTCTTGGTTATCTATTTTTTCTGGTGTGGCTTCCTGGAATCATTCTTTCTCTCAATGATTAAGGTGCTCGGGGGTGGCTTTGTGCATATGGTTGGGTGACAATGGTGTAGCATTGTCTATGGTTAAACGAGCACATCAACATTATTCTAATAGGTTATGGGCCCACACCACCTTCATACCATTATAAACAATGGAAGGTAGATTGGTTTTTCCTTCTCAAACTCGTTGTAGCACCAGTTGTAGCTACAACTAGGGTTTATGATTTTCCAGCTGCAACAAACACTAAACTTAAATTCTTGGGCACTTTCAGTGAAGCATTGGACCTATTTTTTGGGTATTCTAATGTTCCCTAGCCTATCACACCCTCTAGTTCCCTCAACCAACAAAAATGTCAAGTTTGCATTTTTTTTTTCAAAGTCAAAGTTTGCCTGGTCAAAGTCAAAGTTGACTGGTCAAAGTCAAAGGTTGACTGGTCAAAGTCAAAGGTTGACTGGTCAAATTCAAAGGTTTACTAGTCAAAGTCAAATGCTGACTTTTCATCAAAGGTTAAATTTCAGGTTTTCTAGCTTGTTCTAATCATTGAACCTTTTTTATTCAGTTTCTAACCTCTTCTTGTCAAGATGGTGTCAAGTTTCAGATTAGAAGACAAGTTGAACGATACTACAAATTCCAAAGGTATGCACTTGTATATTCTTTTCAAGTTATATCATCCAGCAAAGTATGAGAGCGTTTTTAGGGGATGTACAAGAGATCTTGTACAAGAAGTGTATTTACTACATTCATAGGAACAAGAACACCCTCCCTAGCTGTGAGGACTCCATGTTTGATTATTTAAAAAAATGACATGTCTCTAGTTGTTATGGCATTATTATGATCTTATGTTGCATATTGATCTATTGAAGTTATGATCATTATACTAACCCCTTAATACTAGAGATACACTTGTTGATCTCCTCTCTAGGAGATATTCTTGTTCTTATGTAAATGTTTATTGTTTACAAGATGAAGTTTATCTCCTTTAGGAGATGTTCTTGGTTACTAACCTAGACTCCAAGAAGGATATCTTCCATGGAGGATACCATGGACATTTTTTTCTTCTTGTTTCATGTTCTGGGCAGGTCGTAAGAGATAAATCTGAGAGGGATTTAGTGATCAAGAAGAATCCAACATAGTTTTGTGACACTTTTTATAATGAAAAGGTGCATGCAATAGAGAGAAGGATGGTCCAAGGATTCTCTAAGATAGAGGGAGTTGATTTCAGAGTTTGAGATGAAGGATGTTGACTCGATATATTGGGATTGGAAGCGTGGATGGAACTAGATGATATATTGAGTGAGGAGACTAAAGAGGTTTAGCATGATGGACATGAATTCCATGGCCACACCTATGAAGAAACATCTGAGGAAGTTGTGTGATGGGATAGGAATTTTCTTTGTAGAGAACACCTTGTGTGAGTATATTGTTGATCCATGAGTGTATTGTTGGGTTATAGCACAACATGAAGGTACCTATGTTTTGATACAGATATATATAATCGATCTCCGATGATGAAGTATGGTTTCTAGAATATAAAGTTTTTGGATTGGGAGTCCAAAAGACAGATCCAACACTTGGGGTGCTACTTTAGCTTGGGATCGAGCAGGATTTCCAGACAAGCATGGAAGCATATGTACGTAGCACTCAGTCATATATCATAGCAAGTGACACAAAATATGAGGTAGGGTGTCTTTTCGAAGGATATTGTAGGACTTCATCACAGACATGGTGCAGGATCGAGAAATGAGGCTCCATCACTTATCCATAAATGGGAAGATAGTTGAAATTTGCACTAAGCCCCTGTCTAGGATGAGATTGGAAACAATGCAAATGTTTCCCTAGGGGAGTATTGATAATTACAACATTGTGTCGATATTCCAAGATTGATTAGACAGACTTGATCATGTGGGAATAGGACCAGTTGTAATCTTCGACGAATTGAAGATTTGAGTTGTTGCTAGATATCCAATGTGTGAATTGCATCGGACATTGAAACTCTCATGAGTAGGTGAGTAATTAACTCACGAGTAGGTGAGTAGCCCCGATAAACACAGGCAAACTCTATCTCCATAGGAACTGGGATGCATACTAGGGGAGATTGGGAACATCTACATCTAGAGTAGATGTGCCCAGACTTAGTCTTTGACGAACTAAATACTCGAGGTGCTTGAGGTGCAATTCCACGTGTCCATAACATCAAGCTGAATGTATTCACAAAGTGATCCTATGAGAGGAGCGCCATGAGGTGTTTGTGGATCTTAAGTGGTCATAATTATTTTCTTGGGACAATAACGACCTAAGGTGCTAGACACACAAGTTTGATAGCATCGAGCTAAATGTATTCACAAAGTGATCCTATGAGAGGATCAACTATGAGGTGAATGTGGCTCCAATGAGGTCATGATTCTTGTCATGGGACAAGAATGAATTGAGTTTCTAGACACATGGTGGTGGATATGGATCATCAATATAGCTAAATGAGGATCATGGATATTGTGGTATTGTCTATGACATAAGAATACCAAGAACAAGTACAATGATATGTTTTGATGCCATATTTATACAAGATGATGCTGATAGTGATGATAATACTTATAACTTGATCTATGATGATGCTACCTCTAGAATGGTCTACAAGACTATGTGAGTCTTTATCATGCCATGTGAATATGGATGGATGTGTTTGAGACCATTAATACCTCCCTAGCTAAGAGGGAGTGTTGATATTATGGTAGTTGTGGGAGGTATTAACCTCCATATGTAATCTTTGACTAGAATATAATATTTTGGAAGAAAGAGAAACCCTAAACAAATGTGTGAAAAACCTAGAAGACATTTTGGCTCAGCAGAATATATAATATTAACGTATTATCCTCCAGGAAGTCAAGTTAGCCTCATAGGAAAAATATAGACATAAAATATAATTACCAGAAAGTCAGGTCGACCTAGCCAAAAAATTCGTTGGACAGATCAATATAAATATAGAATTTGTTGGCTCATTTGTTCACTCACTCTCACTCAGGAAACTAGAAACAATGCGGAAGTCTGGAGGAGGAGGAGGAGTGGTTGCATTTTTATGGTTATTATATTGTTTAGTCTTTCTAGTACTTTCTATTGTGCGCTACCCTTGGAGAAAGTTCGCTCTCTTGGTTATATGTTGGTTCTGGTGTGGCTTCATGGAATCATTCTTTCTGTCAAATGTTACGGTTCTCAGGGGTGGCTTTGTGGCTATGGTTTTGTGACAATGGTGTAGAATTGTATATAGTTAAATGATCACATCAACATTATTCTAACAAGGGAATCATCTACTTATTCTTCAGAAACATCCTCAGACATCGCCATATAAATATTATGTCTCTTACACTTGTGCCTCGGAAAATACTTGTCATCACAATTATAACAAAGAACCTTAAGTTGGCATTTAACCATTTCATCCTGAGTCAATTTATGGATCTAGAGGGGAGTTCCAAGAGGGGCGGGAAGGGTAGATTTAGGGCGAGGAATAAAGGGTGTTTTTTTGGTTTGTGATGAGAATACTTGTTGTGCTTCCTTGGCTTTTTTAGTAGCTTACAACCAAGTATATGGGTGATCCATGAGAACATGGGAACATATTTCATCCTTGAGGCCACTGATAAATAATTCCGTGAAAAAAACATATGTCATGCCCTCCATTCTGAAAGCCAATTGCTCAAAGGTAGATATAAATTCTTCCACTGGGACAAATTTTTTCAACTTGTTAGGTCTTATTAAAAGAGGATGGATTCAAAGAGGATTACCCCATGAATTAATGAACTAACTCATAATTACCCTTCACTTGGGAGGTTAGGCTAAGATCCTAACAATGGTTTTGGGATTGGTTAGTCAAATAATATCGAATTACCTCATAAAGATAACTCGAGGTAGATGTTATCATTTCTTAGGGTTTTTAGAACATTATTATTTTATAATAGATGTTCCCCCCCATTTTTAAGAATCTATTATGTTATCAATAAATACTATTTTTACTCTTGTATGAGTATATTTTGATGGATATGTATTCCTCCATATTTTAGGAACTCCAAGTACATTTCATCCTCAGGTGTGCAACTTCCTCAAACATTTTTTATTATCTTTGTTCATATTTCTTTAAAAATAGTTATTTTCAATTCTTGGTATAATTTAGTTTCCATTTTGTGGGGCATTGTAAAAACTATTTTTAATTCAATTCTCATACTAGAACCTCTCCATTAACATAATGGTGAGTGATTAGTTCGTGTATATAACACCTCTCTAATAACTTAGTTTTAAATTATAAATATGAGTAATTGATAACTCTTATCAAACTTAGTTATGGGTCACTTATGAGCTTACAAGTATCTCATGTACAAAATATTTTCTATATAGGTACGCAAAAGATCCAAGGTGCCCCTCATAGGTCCCAAATTTTGTCTTCCCCTTTCCAAAGAATTAATAAGGAAATATAACAACTATGTAAATCGAGTTTGGAATGACAATAGATCCAAATAGTCCAGTTGTGGGGTAGATGGAGAGAAAGAGATCTACATCACAATCTTGGTGCTAGTTCGACATAACAATGATGACTTTAAAAGAAAAAATTGGAACCCTTAATAAGGACCTCAAAGGTCACTTATATATACATGGAAATTATCTAAAATCATAGGAGAATGTTATGTTAGCCATTACACATGTTTGATTTTTTGTATGAATCACTATGTTGGTTTTGATTGAGCAACCATAAGTTTCTTAGGTGCAAGGTTGTAATGTCCCCACTTTGGGACATCATCACAGTGCAGAGGGTTATGATGACCAGAGTAGCCAGATGGAGGTTATAGGGAGTACAGGGGTATTTGAGAGGCATTGTGGGGTCCAGATTGCATCGATGCTCGTATTCCATCATTATGACCCATTCCGCACAGGTTGGCTTTGGTTTCATTGCATTCCCACGATTTCCATGCTTTTGACTATTTTGAGCCATAAGTTAATGGAATTCACTTAAGAGGTCATTTTGGGCACATTACTTGGAGGAACCTCTTAGTGTAATATCTCATTGGAATCAGGAGGAGAAACACTACAAGATGGGATGGCTAGAAGTGACTTTCAGTGGCCAGGGAAGCCACAAGGAGAGATAAGGAGCTTCTCAAAGCTAAAAAGGTTAATTAATTAATTAAAGTGATTTAATTAATTAATTAAATATTAATAAAATGAAATTCACTTTGGAGGGACAAGTTGAGCCAAAAGTATAAAGGAAAGGCAAGTACCTCTTCTGATAGATTCATGTATGCTTATCAGTTTGATATCTGGCTTTAGCTAGTGAGCCCATCTCTTGGGGGTTTTGAGGGTTTTGACTTAACAAACCCTAGAGGACGATTCGATGGTGAAAGATTCCACCTTGCTTGTCCCAAGATTGGTCTCGGAGATGCAATACTCTCCCACACCATTCTAGTCAGATCTACATCAGTGTAGGAGGTTCTACATAGCCACAGGCACAGGAAGAGGAGGAGGGCGCACCATTGGGGGTTTCCAGCAAGGGGGGCACACCATCCTTGGAGAGAGATTCACTGTAGGAGGTTGGCAGGGCCGTTGAGGATTCTATCACTTGGGTTTTCATTACAGGGCCTTGGACATCAGATCTAGTGCTTTCTGAGATAGTTTTATGGCTTAGATTATTTCTTGAGCAGTGGGGCGAATTGAAGTGAAGGAGGGCGTTTTTGAGATCCAGATCTAGTCCGTTTGGAGGGGTTGCACTTCAGATCTAACCCTTAGACTTCACCTAGTGACTTGCAGTGTCCTGATCTATATTTCTGGAGAGTTTCAGAGCATTTGGAGGCCTCCTTCAGTAGGGCCTAATTATCTAGGGCTTCAGTCACCCAATGGGGTGCACCATTAAGTGGGGGATTTCAGATCTACAGATATTGAGAGGGATCTTGGTGATTCGGGCACCTGGGTTGTTCTTACCGTTACCCGATCTATTAGTTGGCATATTTCTTAGGGTGATTGGACACTTTTGGCAGCAGGGCCGAGTTATTGAGGGTTTCCACCTTCTATTGGAGCGTGGCATTCTTCAGCTGGAGAGTTTGGCATTCAGATCTGCTTGTATTGATCTTCATTTCTTATTCAACCTTTGGAGGCATCTTTTGTATTAGCAGGAGCATTTTGTAGCATCTCTTATCTATTGTCTATCTTCTTGGCCATCTGTTGAGCATTCCAGATCGACATCTTCATTGTAGAAGGTTTCTCTATTTTATGAATAAAGAAGAATTGAGATGTTTTGGCTTGTCTATATTATTGCATATGGTTAAGGTATGTTCCATGGTTATCTCTTTCTATTATTTGTTGCATACACACATATAAACACATCTAAAAAGTAGATCAGCAAAGTGTTTGATGAAATACAATAACCAAGAAAAAGTTTTTAAAAGACACCAAAACAGTGATGATCCTTGCATAATGGCTTGGGATCATTACAGTGGTATCAGAGCTTAAATCCTGCAAACCTGAGGGGTCTTTATGGATATTTGGAATGACATGGATAGGATATCCTTTGAGATATCATGTTTGGAGATCATGTATGAAAACCTTAGCAAGGAAACTAAGGCTATAATAACCTTCCAACAATATGCAGCCTATATAAATCCCCATTGGAGCAAATGGGATATTTTAGAGGGGATCATCATAGCAGATAAAAAGAGAAAAGAAGCAGCTAGATGGTGGGAAGAACAGAGAAACCCCACACCCAGTAGGAGCACACAACCTTGCCACAGTTGCAAGGGGTCGTGGGAACCAAATCATAGGTGCAAGGGTAAGGATGAAGAGAACATTATTGAGGCATGTCATGACAATGATGATGAGGTATGTGAGGATGGAGCGATAGATGTGGATTCTGAGCAGTCGAATGATGACAATGACTCTTGCATAGAGGCTAGTGATAGTTACTCTACCTCAGAGGATAGTGATGATGACTCTTGAAAAGAGGCTAGTGATGCTTGCACGCTTGAGGAGGATGATGACCCTTGTGTAGTGTATAGGTAGCTGGATGGACAAGACGATAGCACTAGTGTCTCAGCAAACATATCACATACCCTTGATGTCTTTACGTCTCAGCAGAGTAGTGACACTAGTGAGGAGCCACACGTGTTTTCACCTATAGATGATCGACTTCCTATGGGGGTCATGACACATCTGTCACTTGTTCAAGCACCTA
This sequence comes from Picea engelmannii, assembly GCA_009831015.1. Taxonomy (NCBI): domain Eukaryota; kingdom Viridiplantae; phylum Streptophyta; class Pinopsida; order Pinales; family Pinaceae; genus Picea; species Picea engelmannii. Next base: position 546,490 of record ML777970.1, read on the forward strand.
TGATAGCCATGTCACATGAGGATATCAGTGGCACGTCAGGTATGATGGATGAGCCTAGTGTGAGGGATGCACACCATGGACAAGTAGACCCACAGATCCAGGAGGAGGTACAGGATGTACATGCAGTTGACCTCACACATACAGGTCAGCTAGAGGAGATGGAGTCACAGCTATTGGAGACTCCATTGGTTGAGAAGATTGCAGAGGCTGGCATGTGGATGGAGCACTTACTTCCAGGATCATATTGCATGGATGAGGATGCACTCTTTAGTAGTCAGGATGACCATAGCACGAGTATGGATATATCTATATGTGATCCAGGCACAGATGATAGTAGCAGATTGAGTGCATAGGAGGATACAACTGCTCATATAGGATACAGTGTGAGTCAGAGGGAGATTTCATCTAGTGATGGGATGCAGTGGTATACATGAGTACCCATCAACACAGTAGACAGTGGACAGTTCAACACGTCATGTTATGCAGAGGGTGTTTTTGGGGATTCTAGAGTTGACACTAGTAGTGAGGGGTCTGAGATGGCACCTCAGTATGACCATGATCAGGAGTCACACCACTTGGCAGCACAGTTGAGAGTTACTGAGGCTATGATCAGGGAAACCACTAGACGTATTGATGACATGCATGCAGTGATGGAAGATTACTATTGGAGAGCATCAGTGGCAGAGGGTAGATCAGATGGAGAATTCTCCATGGATGATTTTCACACTCTCCGGGAGAGAGTATCTGTGATGAGGACCGACTACCAGCAGTTTTTGACAGACATGGATTATCTACTGAGGGTTGTTGAGATGTATCATGAGGTTCTGAGGGAGTAGGAATTGGATATGGACCAAATCACTCAGGAGTTGGAGAGAACTTGGGGATTCTTGAGAGGCACACAGAGCGCCCTTCAATAATTAGAGTCTAGGACATATGAGTCTCCTGAGGAGATCCTTAAGAGATCCACTTCATATGTATTAGTGGACACTCAGATGTATTATTCAGTCATGTTGATAGAGGATGTTGATGATCTAGCAGAGGAGCACGAGTTGATGGGGGAAACTTCCATTTGTGTCTTGGGAGTGGTTGATCTCCATATAGAGATTGATCTAGCTGTATGCCCAGGATCTGTGATGCAGCATGAGTTTTTGGGATATGAAAAGAGTATGCCGGAGAATATAGTGATGAGTGATAGCTCACAGAGACATGATGAGATGTATGGTGGGATTCAGCGGGGTGTACTGCCTGGCAGGGAGGAGACACACTTAGGGGAGCATGCAGGTGCCACTCCTTTGCAGCAACATATGATTATGAGACCTCACCTTCACCATTGCAGCAGTTTCCCGGGTGAGGGGAGATGGAGAGTGGTTTACCAACAGTAGGAGGAGTTGCTTCCAATTGTACCTGATGATTGGGGTTTAGTGATGACTACAGGCGAGCAGTTATCATGGATACTAATGGACGAGATTCTGGTCGAATCCTTGGGATTGACCAGAGCATGTGATATCTTTCAGTCCTGCAGTCACCTGCAGATGTTTCTATTAGCCCATTCTGACACTTTTATCATAGACAACAGCATGAGGAGGGATAGGTCATGGTTGAGGGCATGGAGAGTGAGTAGGCCGAGACTTCATGATAGGGGTACTTTTACGGCATACAAAAGGTCAGAGGTGGATTGTATTAGATAGACAATTGAGACTTGGTGCGTGATGGTGAGCATCATAGACCAGGTGATGACAGATGAGCACAGAGGGCTTCTGACAGTGATTAGCTTCACACAGGAGCAGTTAGAGGAGATTGGAAGTGATAAACTTCCAAGCTTGGCATGGGACCCAAGAGTCTGTTTTGTTAGCACGATGCTCATGTTGACCCAGGTTGCACCAGAGAGCCACACACTCCACCTTGGTTTGGTTTGGAGTGGGTCTGCAGGTACTTGTCCTATGGGGCGAGATCCTTCCTTTTGCATGATCATCATGATAGGGAATGGATATGTTTGGATAGGTACTTCTTCTACAAAGATGCCTTTACAGATACAGTTTCTGGATAGCAGGTCCGGTGGTCATAGGTTTGATATCTTTCAAGACTATGCTTCACAGAGTATTGCAGTTCACTTCCTGATATGGGATCCAAGGGGTGGAGTGTACTATTGTTCGTCTTTGTAGGGGTTCTACTATGTATCCCACAGATGGACATGGGATCCTGGTATTTTATTTGAGATGATTTGGTTATTTCTGGAGGACAAGCAATTTTCTAGTAGGGAGGACTGTAATGTCCCCACTTTGGGACATCATCACAATGCAGATGGTTATGATGACCAAAGTAGCCAGATGGAGGTTATAGCGAGTACAGGGTTATTTGAGCGGCATTGTGGGGTCCATCTTGCATTGATGATCATATTACATCATTATGAGCCATTCCGCACAGGTTGGCTTTGGTTTCGTTGCATTCCGACGATTTCCATGCTTTTGACTATTTTGAGCCATAAGTCAATGGAATTCACTGAAGAGGTCATTTTGGGCACATTACTTGGAGGAACCTCTCAGTGTAATAGCTCATTGGAATCGGGAGGAGAAACACTACAGGATGGGATGGCTAGAAGTGACTTTCAGTGGCCAGGGAAGCCACAAGGAGAGATAAGGAGATTCTCAAAGGTAAAAAGGTTCATTAACTAATTAAAGTGATTTAATTAATTAATTAAATATTAATAAAATGAAAGTCACTTTGGAGGGACAAGGTGAGCCAAAAGTATAAAGGAAAGGAAAGGGCCTCTTTTGATAGATTCATGTATGTTTATCAGTTTGATATCTGGTTTTAGCTAGTGAGCCCATCTCTTGGGGGTTTTGAGGGTTTTGACTTAACAAACCCTAGAGGATGATTCAGTGGTGAAAGATTCCACCTAGCTTGTCCCAAGCTTGGTCTCAGAGATGCAATACTCTCCCACACCATTCTAGTCAGATCTACATCAATGCAGGAGGTTCTAGATAGCCACAGGCACAGGAAGAGGAGGAGGGCGCACCATTGGGGGCTTCCAGCAAGGGGGGCGCACCATCCTTGGAGAGAGATTTGTTGTAGGAGGTTGGCAGGGCCGTTGAGGATTCTATCACTTGGGTTTTCATTACAGGGCCTTGGACATCATATATAGTGCTTTTTGAGATAGTTTTATGGCTCAGGTTATTTCTTGAGCAGTGGAGCGAATTGAAGTGAAGGAGGGCATTTTTGAGATCCAGATCTAGTCCATTTGGAGGGGTTACACTTCAAATATGACCCTGAGACTTCACCTAGTGACTTGCAGTGTCCCGATCTATATTTCTGGAGAGTTTCAAAGCATTTAGAGGCCTCCTTCATCAGGGCCGAATTATCTAGGGCTTTAATCATAATGAATACTATCTACACCCAAATTTAACAAGGTACATGTGCCTATCAAGTATAAAGTAAAACACCGACAAAATACTTTGTAACGTGCTCTTTATTTACCTAATCAAAATAATAATAATGTCAATTTCCACTAACTCTAACTCTAACTCTCCTCCAACACTCATGCATTCCTTTATCCCTATACATGCATTTCAACAAACCTTAGATTCATGTTGTCATATTTTTAAGCCTGTTTGTTTATATCTTACAATATTTAAGTTTTTATGTCGACTACATTTTATTCTCATCGAAATCAAATGCATGTAGATTGTCCAAGTTATTAGGTTTTTTCTTTACCTCCCCATTCCACATAATGGAACCATAAAATGAACTCTTTTGATTGAACCATTGTGTGAGGGTCTAAATGTCACTTGAGCATTTTGGAATATATTTTATGGAATGTGTTAAAAAATAAATAATACCATTCCTTTTCTCATCCTCAAGTAATAATAAGTCTTATTTTTTATTATACCCACTCTTGTTTTGTTTAAACCATACCATTCATGTGTGTAAACATTATGTACTCCTTTTGTCAATTTTGGTAAATGTTCAAATAAAAATTGATTATTTTGATTGAACCATTGTCTGAGGGTCTAAATGTCAACCATTGTGTGAGGGTGTAAATGTCACTTGAGTATTTTGGAATATATTTTATGGAATGTGTTAAAAAATAAATAATATCATTCCTTTTCTCATGCTCACGTAATAGTAAGACATATTACTCCCTTCCGTAGGCATAGAGGGACTATAGCGATCGATAAATCGTTGAATTCATATTAGTTTGTCCTTTGACCATAAATATTTGCATAATATCTATTGTTGGAGCTAGGCAACTAAAAACATTGATTTTATATAATAAAAAGTACCATATATGTAATGATCTGATTGGATAACTGATTGGAGGTATTACTGTCATCTTCGCTATTCCCAATGTTTTATATGTTATCATATCCAAACTTTTTGATCATCTATAGTCTTTTTGAATCGTATATTTTTCTTATGCATTGCTTGAAGGTGGATTAATTCTAGTATTAGTTTGAATGTTTGTCTTAGCATTTTCTGTTAGCTAAATTTATCCCAAGGTTTGATATGCTAGCATATCCAAATTTTGTCCTTCGAATTCATTCTCTACTATTCGAACTATTGTTACTAATTTTTTTTTATAATGAATTGTAATAAAAAAAAATTGGTGTGTCAGAGACCTGCCACACTACATTCTTTCTTAAATGTTTACAGATCATTTCTAACAGACTTAAATGTTTACCTAACAATATTCACAAGGTTAAATGTTTACATAGCATGCTTGTTACAATACATTTTCTTTTCTTTTTATATATGAAATGTTCTCTGTACTCAATTTGGGCAATATTGTACTTCAACGGCATTTTTGGTTCACTGGTTCATGCTTGCTTCTTTCATCTCCACTGATTTCTTATTTGACTGTTGTTGTTGTTCTTGTTTTCTTGTTAGTCTGGTTATAGTTTGCATGTTTGGAGTTTTGTAACCGCGATTGGAACTGTGACATTCCTGGTCTACTGGTTGGTTCTTGCTTCTTTGTTCGTCGGATGTTACTTATTGTTGTTTGATTTGACTTTGCAGGGTTCGGTTTTGCGGCTGCAATTGGGCCTTTTGGTGCTTCTTAACTGGGTTTTTATTTGTTGTTTGATATTGTTTGCCTAAGCTTTGAAATGTTGGATTGTTTCATCTGCAGTTGGGTCTGTTGTTACATTGATTTACAGTTGGCTCCCCATAAAATACTATTAAGATAAAAAAATATAAAAAAAATTGCAGTCGATGTAAATTGTATCTCTTACGACTTCAACCAAAGTTTGTCGAGCTCCAACTATATTTCATAGTTGGAAATGATTTTTCCATGGTTTATGTCTTACTATGGTTTCATAGTTATGAGAGTGATTGTTGTTGTCTGAGAGATATAGTTATTCTCTCCCTTTTTTTTTTCCTCTTATAAACTTTCCTGTTTTTCAGCTTTTGTTCTTCCGCTCTATTATGTGTTTCTAGTTCTATACTTTCTCATGTTTCTATGCTCGCAGGTTCCTGGTGTGGAAAACTGAAAAATCATTATCTTCATCTATATATTCACATCACGATTCTAACTGGCTGTCGTTCGGTTGCATACTAAGCCAATTTTATGAACGCGACTTCACGGATAGGTGCTATCGAACTATGGTAAGTCCTCTTTGGTGTATACATCTTGCATGCATAACTTTTGTTCTTTACAAATCAACCTGCACCCCTTGAACTCACAACACTGTGTCTGCCTATGATGAGTTTGTCTGTCCGACCTGCCTTTCCATACTTAGGTGAGTTTTCAAAGTTTCCCGGGTTCATGCGTTCTTGGGTTCAAGAAAGTTTAAAAGCATTTGTCGCTCCCCTCCATCCCTGCTACCTTCTTCCCTTCCCAATGGAAATTAATTATGCTTTCAAAAGTGAAAACTGACCAGACAGGTTCGAAAAGATTGGTTTTAATAAGAGGAAAGATTGAGGACATCTCCCAAAATGCATAGACAGGCGAATATTATGTGATCTGGTAAATTGTTTTTCCTGCATTTTTGAATTTGCAAAAAAAAAAATTGGCTCTTGTAGTTTTTTAAAGGTGACATCATAGTAATAGTGAAATATTGTACTACCTTGCTTCCATGAACGAACGTGTCATCCACAAAGGCATTGACGTCATGTCCCTCTTTGATACTATGCATATGTTAGATGTTGTCATATTTGAGAATCTGCTCGGATATGGGAATGTTAATACGTGCTATTAGTCACTATTCAGCGTACATATTTGAAAATATTGACATTAATTAGTGAAAATATCGATAGCATGTGTCATTAAGACAAATTAAACCAAAATCTACAAAAGATCATACTGTCTTCCTCCAGCATTGCTTTTAAATACTTATTTCCATTTCTCTCTATTATCAAAGAGTTGGGATTTAAGGTGCCTCCGTTCTAATGTTCTTGGTCATGGACATGTAAGAAAATTTAGATATTCCATTGAGGCCCAAATGGAAGAAGAGAGACTGGTTTTATGTGAATTGAGCTTTGAGCCAAAAAAAACTCTGTTATCCAACAGAAACTCAGACAGGGGAAAAAAATAACAAGTATCTTATGGTTGGTGTTCTCCCTGTATTCGATACTTTGGTTGGTTGAAAAGCCTGCCTGGAGATTTGTTTGCTGATATTATTTGTTTTCTTGCTGGGAGTTGGAAGGGATTTTCAGGTCATGTGCAAAATACTCCCTCATTGAAGTATATGGTTTCTTCCAACAACATAGATTTGGCAAGTGTATCGAATTCTACAGAGCACACAAGAATTTGTCTTTGTCAGGGATGTCACACTTACTGTGGCTTGCAAAATGGTCTGTGATATTCATAAATGATGTGAAATATTACTCCATTCACGAATGTACCCAGAAGAGGGTGAGAAAAACTATATGGGTGGATAAAATGACATACTAAAATTATAGAAGTTTCTATTTCAAAGTTTGTTGAGCTACTTCTAGGTGTGGTAATAGACTTGACAAAAAGCCATGTTCTTTCTCAAAGTTTGTTCACTGTCCTCTAGATGTAGTTACAAACTCCACATACAATCAACTTCCTATCGCTAATGGACATTTTTTATTTTACTATTACTACGCATATAAATGGATTATGGACTTTGCAACATTTTATGAGGATTACTTTATACTACCACCTTTTGCAAGAGGTTTCGCGTGTTCAGATAATGATTTGGTTTTTGAAAATTGCCTTTTACTACCACCTTCATGTAAACATCTTATTTCATTCTTTATAAGAGACCTTAATGTAGTGGTGTGTTTCCAGATCTGTTTCAACCTAATGTCAATATTCTTGTTGTTTCCCTTGTGTTGGATGGGGAAAATGCATTTCTTTTGTTGCATTTTATGCGATATTTGATAAAAAAAAAAGATATGTTAAAACCATACAATTTTTATATATTTTTTTTAAATATAGAACAATGTATTTTTTCAACAGACGCCCGTTCAAAAAAATTTAGGCATTTTTTGGGGTTCACGTTCTTCAAGGATGTTAAGTAATCACAAAATTACTATTGTTTGTGCCAATTCAATTGAGTCGTCGTCAACTATGGAAATTGCATTAACACTGCAATGTCAGATAATATATGTCTTCCATCTGCCTAATGTCAAGGTCATTATTGCATAGGACACCCAATGTCCAAAGATTTATGGACTCAAACCAACATTGTAGATTTTGTGAGAAAGCAACACTAAAGTCGATGTTCTTGCAGGTTTGAAAATATTGTAGTTTAGGTACTTTGACAATGACAACCCTACTTTTTCAATGCATTGTCGCAGTGCATTCAGTAGCATTGTTCCCATTTCTACCACCAATGTCAATGTCTAAGGACAAAGCTATCTGGAGCCTGGGGTCACCGCCTATGTGGATGACTGAAGGTGATTGTATGTCGAGTCTCTTGCTGCATCCAAAGGTAGCTCAAAACTATTTGACATAGAAACTGGCTGACTGTCAATTCTGTTACAACTTTGGCATAAAACGTTCTGTAATTTCAGAATATTGATTCAAATGCCCATACATTTTCTCACATTGGTTGGTATCCAATTTTATAATTTCCTATTGAGTATATTCAGGCATGGAGTTATATTTGGCGTCACCTTTGAACATTCCATACCTTTCCGTGGGCCACCATGTCTGCCACCCCTACAACGAAAGATATATTCTGATGCAATCTGTAACATTTGATACACTTTCCAAACCTGTGTTGCCGGAAGAAGTCATGTACTTCAACAGAAGAAAATTATGCAGCTGGCTTGGACGTTCCCTCCAATTTACTGTAATAAAACAAAGAAGTTCAACATACAAATATTCAGGTAGCCTTTTCAACCAAATAGATGATCGAATACAGGGAGAATAATAGTCACAACATACTTGAATTTTTTTTTTGTCTCGGCTTTTGTTGCCTAATAGGATTTTTTTCCCCCATAACTGACATCACAAAAAATAAATCCCTCGACTTTGAATTGGGCCTAAATCTCATTTATAAGTTGTCTTGGATGTCAATGGTCATGAATATTACAAGGAAGTCACCTTAAACCCCAAGTTTTTGACGACAAAAGGAAATTAATACTTAACAAAGAATGGAATGTTGAATAACCAACCAATGTTGAATAATGAGTCAAGGATTTGATCATCAAGAAGATTGTCAACAAGCTTCATTATTTTACATCTTTTTTAATGGTCGGCAACAGAAAAAATCGCAATCATTGTGGCAAACAATCTCAGCTGTATTTTTTAACCCATCTTATTTGAATATAGAATATTTGCATTTTTTTTTTATGGTTTTTTCCAATCTCTGGTATTGCTTTTCATTTTATTTTGTACCATTTTTTGTGTGTGTCGTTAAACATGGACGACAAGATTTTATTTTTGCTGCCTAGTACTTCAATTTAAATAAAGGCTACTATGTGGGTTTCTTACATTTTACGTGGAAGAATAATTTGTCATAGGAAATACTTATGTGGCATCGTCCCTATACTTAAAGAAAGAAATTGGAGGACCCATCCTTCTTTCATTCTTTGGGTCCCGTAAATAGAATGAATTATTGACTATTACGACAAGGAAACTCAAGTGTTGACGCCATGTTCCTATTCAATATCTTGCATATATTGCAGCTTCTTCTATTTGATAATATCTATGCATATATACTAATATGAGTACTATTGGAATAAACATAAAAACTTCCTCCTGACCAAAACTTAGCCAATTATTTGGCCACCGTGTCCAAAGTTTGCGGTATCCAACACCTATGTCCCATGTTCTGTCATATACATAACGCAAGAAAATAATTTTTGTGATCTACAATTTATGCTTTAACTATTGAAAACTCACAAGGGGTTCGAAAACATTCGCATTAACAAAGGAACAATAGATTTCCTTCTGTGTGATACTTAGCCCTTTTCCCCTTTTCTTCTTCCCGTCTGTTATCACTTTCTGGTTGTATACTTAATCACCTTTCTATGATCATGGGTTCCAGGGTTGGCGGGATGACATATCTTCATCTCCATCTATATCCTCACATGACGAATCCAAATGACCATCGTTACTTTCCATACTTAGCCAATTTTATTGTCGTCATTGTCGGGATGGTGCTTTCGAACTCTGCTGCTTCTTGTTGCGTTAAATACATCTTGCACTCAAAAATTGTGTGGTTTCAATGAAATTTGTGAACCGAACAACATCCTACAATTTGGGAGATGATTTACATTTGAAACAAAAATAATCTGTTTATATATATATACATACATATATATATATATATATATATATATATATATATATATATATATATATATATATATATATATATATATCAAAACTTTCTCTTGGCCAATACTTAGCCAATTATGTAGTCACCAGGTCCCGGGTACATGGTATCCAACACCTATGTCCCTTGTTTCGTCATTTAAATATTGCAGCCAAAGAACTTTCAAGATCTGCAATTTATTCTTTTACTAGTGAGAACCCAGTAGGGGTTCGAAAACAATGGCATTAATAAAAGAAGAATTTATTTTCTACTGTTAGTTACTTAGACCTTTTCCGCTTTTCTTCTTCCTGTCCATTATTGCTTTCTGGTTATATACTTAGTGGCCTTTCTATGATTGCAGGTTGCAGGGTTGGCAGGATGACCTATCTCCATCTACATCTACATCTTCAGATGACAAATACAAAAAACCGTTGTTATGTTCCATACTTAGTCAATTTTATGGCCGCGGTTGTCGAGTTGGTGCATACAAACTTGCATTTTCTTCTTCCCGTCCATTATCCCTTTCTGGTTATATACTTAGTCTCCTTTCTATGATATCCATTTCTAGGGTTGGCGGACTGACATATCTTCATCTCCATCTATATCCTCACATGACGAATCCAAACGACCATTGTTCATTTCCATACTTAGCCAATTTTATGGCTGCGGTTGTCGGGTTGGCGCTTAAAAACTTGGCTCCTTATTGTTTTGTGATATACATCTTGCACTCAAAACTTCTGTGATCTACAATTCCACTTCGGGCTTGTATACATTAACTTCTCTCAAAATATTTCTCACTACCTTCCATCCCCACTATCTTCGAGTCCTTCCTAATACACATTAACTCTGCTCTTACTAGTGACCACTGAACACACTGGTACGAAAGAATTGGTACCCGGTTCTCTGCCATATACAAATTGACTACCGGACTTTGACATCGTCCCCTCTTCTATGTTACACATTATGCATTCAAATGTTTCGAGCTATACAATTTGGTTGTCAGGGCCTCGCGTCTTCTACGGAAACCTTGTCACCCTATTTTGCATCCTCGCATTGGCGGGTTCACAAAATCTACAACTCATAGTCGTTGTTTCCTATTATGCCCATCCTCGTACTTCTTTCCAGATATGCAACACCAAAGGTTTAATACTAAAATGACATCATGCAACAACCATAAATATTGTCATTAATAATAAAAAAATATCGAGAACGAACCATCCCTATAGAACTTGTCCAGGAACATGCAAAGAAGATCTTGCCAGGTAATGGAAAAGCTATTACAATTTTCAATATATTAGCAAAAACAAGTCCCAACCAACGTTTCTCTGTTCCATACTTGGAAACTTTTTCGATTGCAGGTTCCCGGATTGACGACCTCAAAATAGTGTATGGCCTCTGTTGTCGGGTTGGCGCATATGAACTTTCATTTTCTTCTTCCAGTCCATTATCCCTTTATGGTTATATACTTAGTCGCATTTCTATGATATCCAGTTCTAGGGTTGGCGGGATGAAATATTTTCATCTCCATCTATATCCTCACATGACGAATCCAACAGACCGTTGTTCCTTTCCATAATTAGCTAATTTTATGGCCGCAGTTGTCGGGTTGGCGTTTACAAACTCAGTTGCTTATTGTTTCGTGATATACATCTTGCACTCAAAACTTTTGTGATCTATAATTCCACCACGGGCTTGTATACATTAACTTTGCACAAAGTATTTCTCACTATCTTCCATCACCACTATCTTCGCATCCTTCCTAATATACATTAACTATGCTCTTACTAGTGAGAACTGAACACACTCGTACAAATGAATTGGCGCCTAGTTCGCCACCATATACAAATTCACTATCGGGCTTTGACATTGTCCCCTCTTCCATGTTACACATTATGCATTCAAATGTTTCAAGATATAAAATTTGGCCATCTGGGCCTCACGTCTTCTGGGGAAGCCTTGTCACCCTATTTTGCATCCTCACGTTGGTGGGTTCACGAAATCTCCAACTCATAGTCATTGTTTCGTATTCTTCCCATCCTCGTACTTATTTCCAGATATGCAACACCAAAGGTTTAATACTAGAAAGATATCATGCAGGAACTGTAATGATTGTCATTAATAATAAAAAGTATCGAGAACCAACCATCCTTATAGAAATTGTCCAGGAACATGCAAAGAAGTTTTTTCCAAGTAATGGAAAAGCCATTACAAATTTCAATATATTAGTGAAAACAAGTCCCAACCAACGTTTCCCTGTTCCATACTTGGACACTTTTTTGATTGCGGGTTCCCGGATTGACGGCCTCAAAATTGTGTTTCAAATCTTCCACGAGTTGCAAACAATGCCTGACGTTCTGCAATGTACAATTTTTCTGCAGGAATGTATAAAAACTCTTAATTTTTCCTCTTTACCCCCCTCTATTATCCCTTTCTGGTTCTATATTTAGATGCATCTATATGATCACGGCCTCATGGATTCACAAATTGGAAACTCTTTATCTATATCTTAACACCATGAACCCGACTGACCGAGGTCCCTTTGAATGCTTAGCCAATTATATGATCACCAGGTCCTCAGTTTGTCGTATCCAATACTTATGTCCCCTCTTCCGTCATATACATATTGCACCCAAAGAACTTTCATGATATGCAATTTATTCTTTTACTAGTGAGAGCTTAGTAGGGGTTAGAAATGATTGACATTAATAAACAAACAGTAGATGTTTTTCTGTGAGATACTTATCCCTTTTTCCCTAGTCTTCTTCCCGTGTATTATCGCTTTCTAGTTATATACTTAGTTTCCTTTCTATGATCACAGGTTCTAGCATTGGTGGGCTGACATATCTTCATCTCCATCTATATCCTCACATGACGAATCCGATCAACCATTGTTCCTTTCCATACTTAGCGAATTTTATGCCCACGGTTGTTGGGTTGGCGCTTTTGAACTCTGTTTCTTCTTATTCCGTAATATACATCTTGCACTCAAAATTTTTGTTATCTACAATTCCATCGCAGACTCCTTATCCCTTTTTCCCTTTTCTTATTCCCATGTATTATCGCTTTATGGTTGTATACTTAGTCACATTTCTATGATCACAGGTTCCAGTGTTGGTGGGATGACATATTTTCATCTCCATCGATATCCTCACATGACAAATCTAACCGACCACTGTTCCTTTCCATAATTGGCCAATTTTATGGTCGTAGTTGTCGGGTTGGTGCTTTCGAACTCTATTGCTTCTTATTTCATTATATACATATTGCACTCAAAAATTTCTTCGTTTCAACGAAATTTGTGAACCGAACAACATCCTGCAAATTGGGAGATGATTTACATTTGAAACAAAAATAATCTATTAATATATATATATATATATATATATATATATATCAAAACTTTCTCTTGGCCAAAACTTAGCCAATTATCTGGTCACCAGGACCCAGGTTCACAGTATCCAACACCTATGTCCCTTGTTTCGTCATATACATATTGCAGCCAAAAAACTTCCGCGATCTGCAATTTATGCTTTTACTAGTGAGAACCCAGCAGGGGTTCGAAAACAATGGCATTATTAAAAGAAGAATGTATTTTCTACTGTCAGATACTTAGACCTTTTCCGCTTTTCTTCTTCCCGTCCATTATCTCTTATCTCTTTCTCATTATATACTTAATCACCTTTCTATGATTGCGGGTTGTAAGGTTGGCGGGATGACCAATCTTCATATCCATCTATATCTTCACATGACAAATCCGACAAACCATTGTTATGTTCCATACTTAGTAAATTTTATGTCCACGGTTGTCGGGTTGGCGCATATGAACTTGCCTTTTCTTCTTCCCATCCATTATCCCTTTTTGGTTATATACTTAGTCGCCTTTATATGATATCCAGTTCTAGGGTTGGTGGACTGACATATCTTCATCTCCATCTATATCCTCACATGAAGAATCCAACCGACCGTTGTTCCTTTCAATACTTAGCCAATTTTATGGCCGTGGTTGGTACTTACAAACTCGGCTACTTATTGTTTCGTGATATACATCTTGCAGTCAAACATTTTGTGATAAAAAATTCCACTGCAGGCTGGTATACATTAACTTCGCTCAAAGTATTTCTCACTTCCTTCCATCCCCACTATCTTCACGTCCTTCCTAATATACATTAACTATGCTCTTACTAGTGACAACTAAACACACTAGTACGAAATAATTGGCACCCGGTTCTCCGCCATATACAAATTAACTACCATACTTTGACATCGTCCCCTCTTCCCTGTTACACATTATGCATTCAAATGTTTTGAGCTATACAATTTGGCTGTCGGGGCGTCACGTCTTCTAGGGAAGCCTTGTCACCCTATTTTGCATCCTCGCCTTGGCGGGTTCATGAAATCTCCAACTCATAGTCACTGTTTCCTATTCTGCCCATCCTCGTACTTCTTTCCAGATATGAAACACCAAAGGTTTAATAGTAAAATGACATCATGCAACAACCGTAAAGATTGTCATTAATAATAAAAAGTATCAAGAACCAACCATCCCTATAGAACTTGTCTAGGAACATGCAAAGAAGATCTTTCCAGGTAATGGAAAATCTATTACAAATTTCAATAAATTAGCAAAAACAAGTCTCGACCAACGTTTCCCTGTTCCATACTTGGAAACTTTTTCGATTGTGGGTTCTCTGATTGATGGCCTCAAAATTGTGTTTTGAATCTTCCGTGAGTTGCAAACAGTGCCCGGAGTTCCATAATGTACAATTTGTTCGTAGGAATGTATAAAAACTCTTAATTTTTCCTCTTCACCCCCCCCCCCCTCTATTATCCATTTCTGGTTCCATATTTAGCCGCATCTATATGATCATGGCCTCATGGATTCACAAATTGGAAACTCTTTATCTATATCTTCACACCATGAACCCAACCAAATGAGGTCCCTTTCAATACTTATCCAATTATATGATTGTCGGGTCTTGGGTTTGCGATATCCAGTACTTATGTCCGTTGTTCCATCATATACATATTTCACCCAAAGAACTTTCATGATGTGCAATTTATTATTTTACTAGTGAGAGCTCAGTAGGGGTTCAAAATAATTGACATTAATAAATGAACAATAGATGCTTTTTTTGAGATACTTATTGATGCAGGAGCATCGCTCCAACTCATCATAAGCACTAGCCAGCCAGCACATCGAGTGCACATTCATGAAAGGGAGAGGCACAGCCCTCTCGTTTTTCAAAATTTGAATTTGAATTTAATGTTGTAAGGATGATAGAGATCAGATCATGCCTTTGTACAGGTAGTGGTTGATATTTCCTTTAATGGTTACTTGTAGCTAAGTCCATATCAGTCAGGTCTGTGACTTCCTTTTGTGTAATGTAGTCGTAGGAGTAGGAGCCTCTCTGAGATAGCGACAACACAGAGGTGGTGGATAAGCATAATCTCAAGAGAGCCCTCTTTTGTAATGAGTCTCTTGAGGAGTAGAGTAGAGAGAAGGATAGGAGGAGAGACTAGAGTAGAGAGGTCTCAAGAGAGTGTTGAGACTTGTTACAGTCCAGCCTTTGTAAACACCTTCTATAGGAATTTCTGAATTAATAGAAGAGCAGTTTTTCCTACGATGAATTGTCTGTATGTGTTCGCATGTTTTTATTTATTTCATGTTTTGAATGCATAAATGGTGAACTATTTCATAAGTTTAATTTTTTTCCCATCTTGGAGTTTCCGAGTGCAAGGAGTGCACATAGTCTGTAACGTGTGCATTGAAAGAAGTGAGACAACCTCAGGAGAGCTCAAGAGGGATAGAATTGAACCTTCATCAGCAGAGGTGCAAGGAGTGCACAGGAAGGAACTTTGTCTCGAGTTTAGGAAAGACAAAACTACTAAAGTTTCTATAGAGCTCTGCCAAGAGGGCATAGAGCGAGTGCATAGAGTGCACTAGGGAACTCTATTTTGGGTTCTAAGAAAAGAGAAGTGTCGAAGAGAAGAGACTCGCAGGTTTGTTGAATACTCTGTAGGCTCTGCAAGGTGTGCATCGAGCAGGAGAACGCTAGGTGGATGTAAGGAGTTTCCTTTTCAATAAAACTTCCCGAATCTGATTTATTCGAGATCCTCGAATCCAAAGTGTGCACAGGAGTAAATATTTGAGAGGATGAAGCTCAGAAGGGAAAACGTTTCTATAATTCAGATGAGACCCAAAGGAACTAGGCTTGCAAGAGGAAGAGTCGAAGGTCGAGACCTTCAAGACTTAGAAAATATTCTAAGTCAAAAAGCAAAGAAATCTCAAGAGGAAGAGCACAGTTGTCGTTGGATCAGCACTGGGAAGAAAGATCCAGACTGTTGAATCTACGTCCAGGCAACAGGAGGATAGCACGCAAGGAGGACAAATCTGAACCCTCATATCTAGCGCCAATACCCAACAACCGTTGGATCAAGCAAAGGCGCACGGGGTTTAAACCCTTGGATATCCACACATTCGGGAATTGGGGGTTGGAGGAGCAAAGGAGGCTTCACCCCATACTTGCAATCACCGAAATCACGAAATCGCGCCAGTCGTTGGATCTGGAGCGCAATGGCCCGAGAGTCGCTGGATCAAGGATACATGCACAGGATTTAGTCCCTAGGAGGTGCACAGAAGATCAGATCATGATTGTCAGATCTCACATAAAGGACTGATAGCCATCGGATCCGGAAAGAGGAGAACAAGGTTTGACCCTCGTAGAAGAAAAGGAGAGGACTCGACAAAATCCTGAAATCATCGTGACCATCCACAATAGGACACACAACAAGCGATCAAGATTTTAGGGAAAGGCCCGAAATATTTGAACCGTCGATCACAGGCAGATCTGGACCATTGGTCCACATCGTGATTTCAAGTATCGCAAGTTGGAAGGATAGAGGTCCTTGTCTCCCAAAATCCCAAATCATGAAATAGTGAAATAGCGAGGTCGGGCATGGACTGTAGATCTCAGGGGTTATTGTGATTCATTGATCGAATGCCAAGACATTTCGACATTTTGGAAACCGAAGATTCAAAAGACAAAGGAGCGGGACCCTTGCATCGTGATTCCCTAAATTTTGAAAACCTGAAAGAACTGATATCGTTAGATCAAGGAAGGCTCAGAGCCATCGATCTTGTAGTAGATACGATTTCAGACTTTCGACAACCGGAAGTTGGAGGGACAAGGAGTTAACCGCTCCACATCACCAAAAAATGAAAACCCGAGGATTTGGTTGGATGTTATCCATTGGTCACAGAACAATGGTCATATGAGTCAAGAGCGAAGGTAGGATCTAGTGGGAGCTAGGCTCTATTTCGGGGTTCAGCGATTCGAAGGACAAGGAGCCTGGGAGAGCTTGCATGCAGTAGTCCCGAAACCCCGAAACCCCGAAACACAAAAGGCATGTTCCTTACGCCTTGGGTCATAGCTCGAGGTCACTAGATAAGAAGGTGCTAGTAGGAAAGGAATCAATGTCGAGGTGTGTGTTGGTTCAGAATAGAGAAGAGTGCCAAAAGGGGGGGCGCATGCGCAGATTTTATCAAGACCTATGCTAGAGGACAAAGGGACCTGTGGATTCATTCAAAGGGTTCTAGTAGGAGCCCGAAGAGCCATTTCAGCTTAGAAGAATCTTGATCCAGAGACCGGGAGGTCACAAAACCCTGCTGAGGTAGGGGGGACTGTAGCATGTTGTATCCATGATGTAGTCCCCCTACCTCAGTAGGGTTCTGCGACCTCCCGGTCTCTGGATCGATCTTCTTTTGAGCCAAAATGGCTCTTCGGGCTCCTACTGGAAACCTTTGAATTAATCCATAGGTCCCTTTGTCCTCTAGCACAGGTCTTGAGAAAATCTGCGTGCGTGCCCCCCCTTTTGGCGCTCTTCTCTGTTCTGAACCAACACACACCTCAGCACTGATTCCTTTCCAACTAGCCCCTTCTTATCTGGTGACCTTGAGCTATGTCCCAAGGCGTAAAAAACATGCCTTTTGCGTTTTTGGGTTTCAGGACTCCTGCATGTGAGCTCTCCCAGGCTCTTTTTCCTTCGAATCGTCGAACCCTGAAATAGAGCCTAGCTCCCACTAGCTCCTACCTTCACTCCTGACTCATATGGACACTATTCCATGACCAATGGCTAACATCCAACTGACTCCTCGGGTTTTCATGTTTCAGCGATGTGGAGGGGTTAACTCCTTGTCCCTCCAACTCCCGATTGCCGAAAGTCCGAAATCGTATCTACTATAAGATTGACGGCTCTGAACCTTCCTTGATCTAACAATCCCGGTTCTTTTGGGGTTTCGTGATTTGGGGAGTCACGATGGAAGGGTCCCACTCCTTTGTCTTTCAAATCCCCGGTTGCCGAAATGTTGAAATGTCTTGGCATTCGATCAATGGCTCACAATAACCCCTGAGATCTATGGTCCATCTCCGGCCTCACTATTTTTCTATTTTGTGATTTGGGGTTTTGGGAGACAAGGACCTATGTCCTTCCAACTCGCAATACTTGAAATCGTGATGTGGACCAACGGTCCAGATCTTCCTGTGATCAACGGTTCGAATCTTTCAGGCCTTTCACCAAAATCTTGACAGCTTTCCACATGTCCTGCCGTGGATGGTCACGATTCTTTCAAGATTTTGTCGAGTCCTCTCCTTTTCTTCTACGAGGGTTAAACCTCGTTCTCCTCTTCCTGGATCCGATGGCTATCGGTCCTTTACGCGAGATCTGATGATCACAATCTGATATTCTATGCACCTCCTAGGGACTAAACCCTGTGCATGTATCCTTCATCCAGCGCCACTCGGGCCACTGCACTTCAGATCCAACGACTAGCGCAATTTCGCGATTTCGGTGATTGCAAGTATGGGGTGCAGCCTCCTTTGCTCCTCCAACCCACGATTCCTGAATGTGTGGATATCCAAGGGTTTAAACCTAGTGCACCTTTACCTGATCCAACGGTTTTCAGGTATTGGCTCTAGATCTGACGGTTTAGATTTGTCCTCCTTGTGCGGTCTCCTCCTACTTCCTGGATGTAGATTCAATGGTCTGAATCTTTCTTCCCAGTGCTGATCCAATGACAACTATGCTCTTCCTCCTGAGATTTCTTGGCTTTTTGACTTAGAAGATTTTCTAAGTCTCGAAGGTCTCGACCTTCGACTCTTCCTCTTACGAGCTCGGTTCCTTTGGGTCTCGTCTTCATTATAGAAACTTTGTCCCTTTTGAACTTTGTCCTCTCAGAGATTTACTCCTGAGCACACTTTGCATTTGAGGAACTAGAATAACTCAGATTCGAGAAGTTTTCTTGAAAATAAAACTCCTTATGCCCACCTGGCGTTCTCCTGCTCAATGCACACCTTGCAGAGCCTACATAGTATTCAACAACCCTGTGAGTGTCTTCTCTTCGACACTTCTCTTTTCTCAAAACTCAAAATAGAGTTCCATAGTGCACTCTATGCACTCGCTCGATGCCCTCTTGGCATAGCTCTATAGAGCCTTCACTAGTTCTGTCTTCCCTAAAATCTAGATAGAGTTCCTGTGCACTCCTTGCACCTCTGCTGATGAAGGTTCAATGCTATCCCTCTTGAGCTCTCCTGAGGTTGTCTCACCTCTGTCAATGCACACCTTGCGGACTATGTGCACTCCTTGCGCTCGAAAACTCCAAGACAAGAAGAAATTGAAACTGATGAAATACTTCACCAGTTATGCATTCAAAACATGAAATGCATAAAAACATGCAAACATATACAAACAATTCATGGCAGGAAAAACTGCTCTTCTATTAATTCAGAAATGCCTATACAAGGTGTTTACAAAGGCTAGACTGTAACAAGTCTCATCTCTCTCTCAATACCTCTCTTCTCTGATCTCTCCTCCTATCCCTCTCTCTATTGTACTCCTCAAGAGACTCATTACAAAAGAGGGCTCTCTTGATCTTGTCCTCATCCACCGCCTATGTGCTATCGCTATCTCAGAGCGACTCCTACTCCTACGACTACATTACACAAAAGGACGTCATAGACCTGACTGATCTAGACTTATCTACAGGTAACCATTAAAGGAAACCTCAACCACTACCTATACAAAGGCATGATCTGGTCTCTATCAACCTTGCAACATTAAATTCAAATTCAAATTTTGAAAAATGAGAGGGCTACACCTCTCCCTTTCATGAATGCGTGTTGGATGTGCTGGTTGGATGGCACTTATGCTGAGTTGGAGCGATGCTCCTGCATCATACTCTTCATCTAGAAAAATCACGAGCTCTTTCTCATGAGCTCCTCTTCTCCAGTGTTGAAATCCACTTGGATCCCAAACTTTCCCTTGGAGCTGTCCTTAGGCTCCTGTTTAGCTATGTTGTTGTTGTTGTGTTGCTGCTTCTTCTTCCCTGTTGCTCTTGCAGGCTCCTGGTTGTTCAACTTCCTCCTGCTGACTCCTTCTTGTGCTGACCTCAACATCAAACTCCTAATCTTGTCAATCACCCTGTCCAGCTACTTCAGTGGTTGTCTCTCCTTTTGCAGTCTTCTCTGCTGCACTTTTGTCTCCTCAATGGGTAGATCTTCTCGATCTCCCCTACTATATTTATCTCTCTTTGTGGCACTAAGTGGCCACTCTACTGCAGACTCCAGCTCTACAGTCTCCTCACTGAACTACTGCTTTGCTTCTTCCTATGGCAGTTCTGTTGCTACTATCTCTCCTCCTGGCATACTTCTAGCTTCTTCCAGCTTTTCCCCAGGCTGGTATGTTCCACTACCTGCTTCCAACTTAGCCTGTTGGATGTGAAAACTTTGCACCATCACCCTCCTTTCTAGGGCTTCCAATTATTCACATAGGTCAACAAAATCCATGTTGTTTGCTTCCTCTTCTTCTTCTTCTTCTTCTTCTACAGCTTCCAGTACTGCAGTGATTTCCTGTCCAGCTTCCTGGCTGAGAATTTTGAGCCATTTTGTTGAATCCTCATCTTTTGCTTCTTAGGAAAACGTCATTGTCTGCTCCAATTCTTCCTCCATGATAGTTTCTACTGGCTTTCCTCCTACTATTGCTGCATCTGCAACACATGCTCTGGCCTCAACTAGGTTTCTTGGTAGGAACACCTCTATTCTTCCAATGATCAGAATTCTCTTATGATTCTCTCCTGTCATCACTCCTTGTTGATCTAAACTCTCCTCTGAGTTCATGAGACTTTCAGACAGTCTCATCTCTTTCCCCTTGCCCACCTGGCAATTTGGAAATTTTCTGCCCACCTGGTAGTCTATGAGATCATCTGATCCCATCTCATTTCCCACTTGGAAATCTTAACTTTCACCACTGCCCCTTTGGCAGTACATGAGACCTTCCACTGATCACTTTCCATTGCCCACCTGGCAACTTGAAAGTCCACTTCTGCCCACCTAGTAGTTTATGAGATCCTTTGTTAGTCTCATACCATTTCCCACCTGGAAATATGAATTTCCATGGCTATCCTCTTGACATTCTATGAGATCCTCCAATGATCTCATTTCATTTCCCACCTGGCAATTCAAAAATCCATCCCAACCCTCCTGACAGTTTATCAGATTTGAAACTGATCCCTCTTCCTCATCACTGAGGGTTTCTTCGACTTCTGGCTCACAGTTGCAGACCAGATCTGTGTCATTGAGGCTTTCAACATACCTCAACCACTTCCTCAACTCTTGTTGTTGTTTCCTAGCCAACAACTTTTGAACATGCCATTTGGCTTTCCTGTTCATAGGCCATTTGTACCTCCAGTGTACTTTTGCCTCCTGTTGCTTCTTCAATGTCAGATGTTCCATTCTCACTCTTATCTCAGCGAGTTCCTTGTCAATATTTTATTTATTCATCTGTTGGTGGTCTCCTCTTCCACCATGCTCATGGCCTTCAGTAGCCATTTCCATCTTTCACGTGCCCTCCTGGGAAGCATATGGATCACTCAATGTCTGAGAGAATCTCCATGTCCTCCTACAGCTTGTCTGGATGTCTATCATTTGTTGCACACCTTGCAACAATATTCATAGAGAATCATTACTCTATCTCCTCCTTCACCTGTTGTCTCCTTTGCCTGAAGTCTATAGATGAAAATATCAGTTCTGATACCGCATGATGCAATCCCCATACCTCAGTAGGTTTCTGTGACCTCTCGGTCTCTAGATCGATCTTCTTCTAAGCTGAAATGGCTCTTCCATCTCCTTCTGGAACCCTTTGAATGAATCCACAGGTCCCTTTGTCCTCTAGCATAGGCCTTGAGAAAATCTGCATGTGTACCCCCCCATTTCAGGTAAAATGTGTTAGTCTATAGACGAATTACCTCATTCGTTGCCACCAATCAGAAGTGTTAGTCATCATATTGATCTCATACCAGGAGCCAGTTTTCCAAACAAAGTCGCGTAAAGATTGACGCCACAGGAGAATGAAGAAGTTAAAAGGCAAGTCCAAGAGTTGTTGGACAAAGGTTTGGTCAGGGAAAACTTGAGTCCGTGTGTTGTTCCGACGGTACTCAGTCCGAAGAAAGACGGAGGCTGGAGGATGTGCATTGATTCAAGGGTGACTAATAAGATAACTATCAGGTACAGATTCCCATTACCAAGAATGGATGATTTGATGGATTGCTTAAGTGGAGCAAAATTCTTTTCAAAGATTGATTTGAAGAGTGGATATCACCAGATTCGCATGAGAGAAGGTGATGAATGGAAAACAACATTCAAGACAAACGAGGGTTTGTATGAATGGCTTGTTATTCCATTTGTCTTAACAAATGCGCCAAGTACCTTTATGAGGTTGATGAATGAAGTCCTGAAAGATTTCATCGGAAAATTTGTTATCGTATATCTAGATGATATACTGATTTTCAGTAAAATGGAAGATGAACATCTGAAGCATTTAGCCATTGTGATGAAAATATTACAGCAAGAGAAGTTGTTGATAAACATAAAGAAGTCCTCATTCATGAAGACAAAGCTCATTTATTTGGGATTTGTTATTTCAGCAAATGAGTTGAGGATGGATCCAGATAAGTTGGAGGTAATCAAGAATTGACCATCACCGAGGAAGATATTTGAGGTGAGAATTTTTCACGGTTTGGCTAGTTTCTACCGAAAATTCATCAGGAATTTCAGTGGAATTAGCGCAACGATGATGGATACAGTGAAGAAAAGACATAAATCTTTTCACTGGACTGAAGAGGCTGAGAAGAGTTTCAATTTGTTGAAACGGAAGATTACGGAACAACCAATTATGGTGTTACCATATTTCCAAAAAACATTTCAGGTAAAATGTGATGCAAGTGGGTTTGCAATAGGAGCAGTCTTAAGTCAAGATGACAGACCGATTTCATATTTCAGCGAGAAGCTGAATGAAGAAAAGGTGAAGTATTCCACATATGATAAGGAATTTTATGCCATTATTCAGGCGTTGAATAAATGGAGGCACTATTTGATTCCGAAGGAATTTGTTTTATATAGTGATAACCATGCATTGCAGTTTGTGACTCAACAGGAAAAGTTGAATCAGAGGCATGTTAAATGGGTTGAATACACATAGAATTTCACTTTTGTGATAAAACATATTTCTGGTACTGCTAACAAAGTTGTTGATGCTTTGAGCAGGAAGTGTTTGTTGTTGCAGGAGTTCAAAGTCAAGACATTAGGTTTTGATGATCTCAGAGACATGTACACAAATGATCCAAACTTTAAGGAAGCGTATGAAGCAGCTGAGAATCTAGTTCTTAGAGATAGCAGCAAATGGGTCGAATATATGATCCAGGAAGCATTGTTGTTTAAGGGCAATCAACTATGTATTCTGAATTGCTCCATGAGGGAGAATCTGCTGAAGGAAAAACACAGTGGAGGATTGGTCGGACACTTTGGTCATGATAAGACATTTGCGAAGCTAAGCGAGTCATACTTTTGGCCAGGGATGTGATCAGAGGTCAAGAGGTTTGTAGACTGATGCATAATTTGCCAGCATTCAAAGGGAAGGAAGCAGAATGCGGGTTTTTATCAACCATTGCCCATACCTGAGAGGTCATGGGATGAAATTAGCATGGATTTCATATTGGGATTTCCAAGGACGCAAAGAGGATTTGATTCGATCTTTGTGGTAGTGGATAGATTTTCTAAGATGGCACATTTTATCCCATGTCAGAAAACCAGTGACGCGACTCACATCGCAAACCTATTTTTCAAAGAAGTCATTCGACTTCACAACTTACCAAGGAGAATTTGTTTCGGACAGAGATACAAAGTTCATAGGGAACTTCTAGAGGACATTATGGAAGAAGATGGGGACTAACTTGTTGTTTATTTCAGCTTATCATCCTCAGATGGATGGACAGACAAAAGTGGTGAACAGAAGTCTGGGAGACTTGCTGAGGAGCCTGGTGGCAAAGCATCACAGCTAGTGGGACAACATATTACCATAGGCGGAGTTTGCTTATAATGAATCAGTGAATAGGAGCACAGGGTAGAGTCCATTCCAGATTGTATATGGCACGCAGCCGAGAGGAGTTTCTGAATTGAGAGATTCAGAACAGACTGCTACTAGGAGCGCTAGTGCAGAAGAATTTGTGGAGGCGATGAAATAACTTCACAGCTGGGTGAAGGAGCTATTGCAGAATTCAAGTCAGGAGTATAAGCAGAGAGCAGATCAACATCGAAGACGACTCCAATTTGATTTTGGTGACTTGATTCTAGCACACTTGAGGAAAGAAAGGTTCCCGAGAGGAACATACAATAAATTGAAAATGAAGAAAATCAGACCATGTAAGGTCTTGAAGAAAATTGGAGAGAATGCTTATGAGATTGAATTACCCGATGGGATCGGAATTTCTCCGATATTCAATGTCTCAGATTTATACCCATATAAACTTGAGGAAACAGGAGCAGAAGGTGAACAACCAGAGGTTCAGTGGCAAAAAAAGATTTCAGTTGTAGAGAGATCACAGATGGAGTGCATGCTGGAGAAGAGAGTCAACAAGAAGACCAGGAGGAAAGAATACTTTGAATATTTGGTCAAGTGGAAGGACCATCCAGTTGAAGATGCCAGCTAGGAAAATGAAGAAGAGATTCTGAAGCATGGACAGACCATGCAGGAGCTCATGGACAGGAGTCCATGAATATTTTCAAGCCAGGGAGTATGATGCAGGAGCATCGCCAACATCAAACGAGCCAGCACGGAAAACAAAGGATAGCTGGGCAGACCCAGCCAAATTTTTGAATTTTACCTTGAAGTTGATGCACCAAATATAAATGAGATCATTTAATGAAGGTGACTTGGTATAATGTAATCATACCTTGAGAACCCTGCTCTCGTCTGAAGTAGATGGAGGCATTTATAGTAGTTAATGTAGGTAGATAGGAATTTAATTCTAGATTAGACTGTTTGAGAGCGCAAGAGGGAAATGGTATATAGACACCCTCATTGTGCATTGTAACATAGTTAGAAGCATTGGAGCATAGAAGAGAAGCAAAGAGTTGTGTAGAAACACCTATGTATAGTTATTTGGATTAATAGAAGAAGTTGATTCAAGTCAATGGCGTTCTGTTTGTTCTCTGTGTATGTATGTTGAATGCTATGATCATGAGTATTTACTTCCTGTTATGCATTTGTTTTACATGATATGTATGAATGATTTCTTGCTGAGTGTTTGAAATCTGAGAAAGGAAGTAGAAGAAATGAGTTTCAATTGTTTCTCTATCTGAGCAAGGATTCCTGCAAGGAGTGCAGTTGAAGTCGTCCGCAAGGAGTGCATTGACAAAAGGCTCAGATAGTTTAACTCTTGTTCTCATTCACCCAGAAGTGAAATTGGGTTATAGGAGCCGTGCAAGGAGTGTGCAAGCTAAGGAAAGTCTCAGTTGTGAATCTGAGCAAAGCATTGAAGGACTTTTGTTGCAGGTGTGCGCACAGTCGAAAGAACTCAACACTTGGAAGTGTTCGAGGATTGTCAAAAGGAGTGCGCGCAAGGGTCTTCTCGAAGACTCAGAATTGTGTGAAGCTCAGGAAGGACAAGGCTTCCAAGCTCATCGAAGAGAAGCACAGGGAGTCTGTGCCGTGGAGTGTTTGAATAGGCTCCGCAAAGTTACGTGCAGGAGGACCAGTTTTCACAGAGGAATAATGGGTTCACCCATAGAAAATATCAAAGAGGAAGAGATCAACCATTAGGATCTTGTCGAGAAGATTTGCAAAATCCCATCAGCTGTTGGATCTGCCAAAGAAGCGAGGAGGTTATGGTAGCATTCGGATTTCAAGCTCTAGGGGTCATGAGTCGTTGGATCGTTGATCAGTTACCCGTCAGCCATCCGATATGACAGGAGTTACAAAAGGTTTAAACCCTCTTGAGCAGGGTAAGAACCCCGAGAGGCATCGGTATATCGAGGCATCGGGGTTCGGGAAATTGGGAGTCACATGGACTAGAAGTCAGGGAAATCGATCGTGAAAATCCTGACGAGTTCAGAGCCGTTCATTTGTTGGGACAGGTGGCAGGAATCGAGAGTCCATCGACATTTCATAACTTCAGAAGACAAGAATCTGAGACCTGTTGAACCCCGAAACGGTGAAAGGATCATAGTCGTAGGATCTCAGGGAGGACACGTGTCATGTGGTCGTCTAGATCGAGGATGTGGTCATTGGAGTTCAGGTAAGTGAGTGTTCATGGTTTTGTAAAGTGGTGAAGCCCGAGGTTCAATCTGAACCGTCCATCACTTGGGATGCATGTCAGAAATCCGAAGAGAGTCAGGGATCGGCGTTTCGGAGGTCCTGAGGATATGATACTCTCACAAGTCGAAACTGTGAAGTCCGATTTCTCGACAAGAGGAGAGCTCCGTGTGGGGCCCAACTGACATCGTCTCGTCGTAGCAAGGGAATCGGGAATTTCCAGGGTGAAAACCCTGAAGCATACGAGAACCATCCTTTCTTGAGGATGCATGGTCAAGATCGAAGTGATCGAGAAATTGGCATTTGTGAAATCGGGGGAATCAAAGGCCAAAGAATTTCGACAATTGAAGTCGCGAAACCCTGAGGGAGTTCTGGAGTCGTTGATCTCAGCAACTGTTCACCATCGTTGATTTTGGTTACGGTGGAAGGGCATCCTAGTGACATCATATCAGGAATCCGCGAGTCGGAAGATTGGGGATTCCGTGGGTGAGAGATTTACTACATTTCAACACTCGAAACCCCGAATCCCGATAAGGAATATGACTGCAGTCATATAAGAGGGGGTCGCATGGACTAAACACATATCCCGGGGCTAAGACAACAAAGGAGCATATCGGGATATTGGAGGTCAGGAAATCGGGAACCAAAGGGTCGAGACATCGGGAGTTTGAAAACCCCGAAACCCGATTCTCTATTCTTCTGTCGTCGAAGAGAACAGTGACCGGCCTAAAGACTGTAAAGTGTCGAAAAGACCTGTGGGTCAATTTTCAAAGGAGATTCCAGTGGGAATCAGAGGAGCCACTCCGACTCAAGGGAAGAAATTGAACGATCCTTAAGACTGGGAGGTCAGGCGCGGGACCTGCTGAGGTAGGTGCCCGGGTGGACGCCATCAGGAGGGGTTAAATCCTTGGCCCTCCAACTCCCGGTTGTCAAAAGACCGAAATCATATCTACTACAAGATCGACGGCTCTGAGCCTTTCTTGATCTAAAGATCCCGTTTCTTTCAGGGTTCCACGATTCGGGGAATCACGATGCAAGGGTCTCGCTACTTTGTCTTTCAAATCCCCGGTTGTATAAATGTCAAAATGTCTTGGCGTTTGATCAACAACTCACAATAACCCCTGAGATATATGGTCCACGTCCAGCCTCTCTATTTCGCTATTTCACAATTCGGGGTTTTGGGAGACAAGGTCCTCTATCCTTCCAACTTACGATACTTGAAATCGTAATGTGGACCAACGGTCCATATCTGCCTATGATCAACGGTTCAAATATTTTGGGCCCTTCCCCGAAATCTTAACCACTTTCCATGTGTCCTCCTGTGGACGGTCACGATGCTTTTGGGATTTTGTCGAGTCCTCTCCTTTGATTCTACGAGGGTTAAACCTCGTTTTTCTATTTGCAGATCCGATGGCTATCGGTCCTTTACGCGATATCTAACGGTCATGATCTGATCTTCTGTGCACCTCCTAGGGACTAAATACCGTGCATGTATCCTTGATCCAATGGCTCTTGGGCCACTATGCTCGAGATCCAAATGCTAGCACGATTTTGTGATTTCGGCGATTGCAAGTATGGGGTGTAGCCTCCTCTACTCCTCAAACCCTCGATTCCTGAATGTGTGGATATCTAAGGGTTTAAACCCCGTGCGCCTTCGCCTGATACAATTGTTGTCAGGTATTGGCACTAGATCTGACGGTTCAGATCTATCCTCCTTGCGCACTCTCCTGCTACTTCTTGGACGTAGAATCAACGATCCAGATCTTTATTCCCAGTGTTGATTCAATGACAACTGTGCTCTTCCTCCTGAGCTTTCTTGGCTTTTTGACTTAGAATATTTTCTAAGTCTCAAAGGTCTCGACCTTCGACTCTTCCTCTTGCGATCTCAGTTCCTTTGGGTCTCGTCTGTGTTATAGAAATGTTGTCCCTTCTAAGCTTCATCCTCTGGAAGATTTACTCTTCCGTACACTTTGCATTCAAGGATCTTGAATAACTCAGATTCGAGAAGTTTTCTTGAAAAGAAAACTCCTTACTCCCACCTGGCATTCTCTTGCTCGATGCACACCTTGCAGAGCCTACAGAGTATTCAACAACCCTATGAGTGTCTTCTCTTTGACACTTCTCTTTTCTCATAACTCGAAATATAGTTCCCTAGTGCACTTTATGCACCCGCTCGATTCCCTCTTGGCAGAGCTCTACAGAACCTTCAATAGTTTTGTCTTCCCTGAACTGGAGACAAAGTTCCTTCCTCTGTACTCCTTGCACCTCTGCTGATGAAGGTTCAATTCTATCCCTCTTGAGCTCTCCTGAGGTTGTCTCACCTCTTTCAATGCACACCTTGCAGACAATGTGCACTCCTTGCACTCGGAAACTCCAAGACGGGAAGAAATTGAAACTTATGAAATACTTCACCAGTTATGCATTCAAAACACGAAATTCATAAAAACATGCAAACACATACAGACAATTCATGGCAAGAAAAAATTCTCTTCTATGAATTCAGAAATGCCTATACAAGGTGATTACAAGGGTTGGACTGTAACAAGTCTCATCTCTCTCTCGAGACCTCTCTGCTTTGGTCTCTCCTCCTATCCCTCTCTCTACTCTACTCCTCAAGAGACTCATTACAAAAGAGGGATCTCTTGAGCTTATCCTCGTCCACCGCCTCTGTGCTATCACTATCTCAGAGAGACTCCTACTCCTACGACTACATTACACAAAAGGAAGTCACAGACCTAACTGATTTGGACTTAGTTGCAGGTAACCATTAAAGGAAACCTCAACCAGTACATGTACAAAGGCATGATCTGGTCTCTATCAGCCTTACAACATTAAATTCAAATTCAAATTTTGAAAAACGAGAGGGCTGCGCCTCTCCCTTTCATGAATGTGCGCTGGATGTGTTGGTTGGCTGGTGCTTATGATGAGTTGGAGCGATGCTCTTGCATCACTTATCCCTTGTTCCCTGTTCTTCTTCCCATGTATTATCGCGTTCTAGTTATATACTTAGTTGCCTTTCTATGATCGTGGGTTCCAGCATTGGATGGATAACATATATTCATCTCCATCTATATCCTCACATGACGAATCCGATTGACCATTTTTCCTTTCCATTCTTAATCAATTTTATGCCCATGGTTGTTGGGTTGGCTCTTTTGAGCTCTGCTGCTTCTTGTTCTATGATATACATCTTTCACTCAAAATTTTCATCATCTACAATTCCACCATGGACTCCTTAACCCTTTTTCCCTTTTCTTCTTCCCGTGTATTATCGTTTTCTGGTTGTATACTTAGTCACCTTTCTATGATCACAGGTTCCAGCGTTGGTGGGATGACATATTTTCATCTCCATCGATATCCTCACATGACGAATCCGATTGACCGTTGTTC
Organism: Picea engelmannii; assembly: GCA_009831015.1. Lineage (NCBI taxonomy): Eukaryota > Viridiplantae > Streptophyta > Pinopsida > Pinales > Pinaceae > Picea > Picea engelmannii. Next base: position 576,252 of record ML777970.1, read on the forward strand.
CTTTCCATACTTAGCCAATTTTATGGTCACGGTTATCGGGTTGGCGTTTTGAACTCTGTTGCTTCTTGTTACGTTATATACATCTTGCACTCAAGAATTTTGTGGTTTCAACGAAATTTGTGAACCGAACAACATCCTGGAAATTGGGAGATGATTT
>ML777970.1:581901-594571 GCA_009831015.1 Picea engelmannii
CCTCTATTATCCCTTTTTGGTTCTATATTTAGGTGCATCTATATGATCACGGCCTCATGGATTCACAAATTGGAAACTCTTTATCTATATCTTCACACCATGAACCCAACTGTTTGAGGTCCCTTTCAATGCTTAGCCAATTATATCATCACCGGGTCCTGGGTTTGTGGTATGTGTCCCCTATTCCGTCATATACATCTTGCACCCAAAGAACTTTCATGATGCATAATTTATTCTTTTACTAGTGAGAGCTCAATAGGGGATCGAAAGGATTGACATTAATAAACAAACAATTGATGTTTTTTTGTGAGATACTTATCCCTTTTTCCCTGGTCTTCTTCCCATGTATTATCGCTTTCTATTTATATATTTAGTTGTCTTTCTATAATCGTGGGTTCCAGCATTGGTGGGCTGACATATCTTCATCTCCATCTATATCCTCACATGACGAATCTGATCTATTGTTGTTCCTTTCAATACCTAGCCAATTTTATGCCCTTGATTGTCGAGTTGGCGCTTTCGAACTCTATTGCTTCTTGTTTCATGATATACATCTTGCACTCAAAATTTTCGTCATCTACAATTCCACCGCGGGCTCCTTAGCCCTTTTTCACCTTTCTTTTTCCCGTGTATTATTGCTTTCTGGTTGTATACTTAGTCACCTTTCTATGATCACATGTTCCAGCGTTGGTGGGCTGACATATTTTCATCTCCATTGATATCCTCACATGATGAATTCAATCGACTGTTGTTCCTTTCCATACTTATCCAATTTTATGGTCGCGGTTGTCGAGTTGTGTTTTTAAGCTATGTTGCTTCTTGTTCTATGATATACATCTTGCACTCAAAACTTCTGTGATCTACAATTCCACCACAGACTCCTCGAAATCGCAAGATTCACTCTACCATGGTTCACAAATGTTTCAAAGTATATTTCACTGCCTTCCATCCCCACCAACTTCATGTCCTTCCTAATATACATTAGTTATGTTGTTACTAGTGACAATTGAACACACTAGCATGAAACAATTGACATTCGACCCTCCGCAATATACAAATTGACTACCAGATTTCGACATCATCCTCTCTTCGATGTTAAAGATTATGCATTCAAATGTTTCGAGAGATACAATTTGACCGTTGTGGCCTCACATATGCTGGGGAGACCTTGTCACCCTATTTTGGATCCTTGTGTTGACAGGTTCACGAAATCTCCAATTCCTAGTCATTGCTTCTGGTTGGTGCTTTCGAACTCTGCTACTTCTTATTCCGTGATATATATCTTGCACTCAAAATTTTCATGATCTACAGTTCCATCGCAGACTCCTTATCCCTTTTTCCCTCTTCTTCTTCCCATGTATTATGGCTTTCTGGTTATATAATTAGTTTCCTTTCTATGATCGTGGGTTCCAATATTGGCGAGCTAACATATCTTCATATCCATCTATATACTCACATGATGAATTCGACCGACCATTGTTCCTTTCCTTACTTGGCCAATTTTATGGTCGCGGTTATCGGGTTGGTACTTTCAAACTCTGTTTCTTCGTTTTCCATGATATACATCTTGCGCTCAAAACTTCTATGATCTATAATTCCACCACAGACTCCTTGAAATCGCAAGCTTCACTCTACCACGCTTCACAATTGTTTCAAAGTATCTGCGCTGCCTTCCATCCCCACTAACTTCCTGTCCTTCCTAATATACATTAGTTATGCTCTTACGAGTGACAACTGAACACACTGGTACGAAACAATTGGCATCCAACCCTCTGCAATATACAAATTGACTACAGGATTCTGACATCATCCCCTCTTCCGTATTACAAATTATGCACTCAAATGTTCACAATTTGACCGTCGAGGCCTCATGTTTTTTGGGGAGACCTTGCCACCCTATTTTGGATCCTCGTGTTGACGGGTTCACAAAATCTCCAATTCTTAGTCATTGTTTTGGGTTGGCTCTTTCGAACTCTGTTGCTTCTTGTTCTGTGATATACATCTTGCACTCAAAATTTATGTGATCTACAATTCCATCGTGGACTCCTTAGCCCTTTTTCCCTTCTCTTCTTCCCGTTTATTGTCTCTTTTTGGTTATATACTTAGTCAACTTTCTATGATCGCGATTTCCAGCGTTGGAGGGCTGACATATATTCATCTCCATCTATATCCTCATATGACGAATCTGACGGACTGTTGTTCCTTTCCATACTTAGCCAATTTTATGTCCATGGTTTCTGAGTTGGCACTTTCGAACTCTGTTGCTTCTTGTTCTGTGATATACATCTTGCACTCAAAACTTCCATGATCTACAATTCCACCGCAGACTCCTCGAACTCGCAAGATTCACTCTACCATGGTTCACAAATGTTTCAAAGTATATGTCACTACCTTCCATCCCTACTAACTTCATATCGTTCCTAATATACATTAGTTATTCTCTTGCTAGTGACAACTGAACACTGGTACGAAACAATTGGCATCCGGTCCTCCGCAATATACAAATTGACTATCAGATTCCAACGTCGTCCCCTCTTTCATGTTACATATTATGCATTCAAATATTCTGAGATATACAATTTGACCATTGGGGCCTCACATCTTTTGGGGAGACCTTTTCACCCTATTTTGGATCCTCATGTTGACGGGTTCACATAATCTCCAATTCTTAGTCACTATTTCCTGTTCCAGCCATCCTCGTACTTCTTTCCAAATATGCAACAACAAAGGTTTAATACTAAAATGCCATCATGCAACAACCATAAGGATCGTCATTAATAAGCCAAAGTCTCGAGGACTAACCATCCCTACAAATATTATCAAGAAACATGCAACTTCAGGCCAGCATTTCCCTATTCCATATTTGGACACTTTTTTGATTGCGGGTTCCCGGATTGAATGCCTCAAATTTTTGTTTGGAATATTTCGCAACTTGCAAATAGTTCCAAGAGTTCTGCGATATACAATTTTTCATTGGAATGCATCGTCACGAGCCCAGTTGTCCATCATTCCTTTCAATACTTAGCCCCAAGTTGGTTTTATTTCCATGACATTGTACATTTACTGTGTATCCCTGTTTCATACTTAGAATTTTTTTTGATTGCGGATTCCCAGACTGGAGGGCTCAGGATTGTATTTCCAATGTTCCATGACTAGCAAGTACTACCCGAAGTTATGCGATATACAGTTTTTGCATAGGAAAGAATCATCATGCCTGAGAGATACAATTTGACCCTCAGTCCCTCACCTCTGCTAGATGTATCGTGTATCCCTATTTTGAAGCGTCACCAATCACTTTGGATAATTATCCATTCCTTACTTGTTGTTTTGTGTCCCTGCCACCTTCTTACTCTTTGGAAATGCCATTGGTAATCTTTAATGATATAACTTCGTCGTGAATGAACCTTAAATATGCCATTAATGACCATCCTATTTTTCGTGATACACATTTTGCATTCAAATACCAAAACACACAATTTTACCTTCAGGAAGTGACGTCTCCTCGGGAACCGTTTTCGCCCTGATTTTGAGGCCTGTCTAATGGATTTCCATACTTGCCCATTTTATGGAATCTCTTTCGTGGTTCCTCGGGTTGGCATGTTCACGAAATATCCAACTCTTAGGCACTGTTTACTATGCCCGACCAAGGTTTACTGCCATAAGTTCATCATGCAACATCCGTATTGACCACCATTAAAAATCAAAAGCGTAGACGAGACAGTGAAATTTAATTAAATCTTGACTCGTCGAATTTAAATTAATTTATCTTCTCTTATTTTCTCTTTATGTGATATATATTACAAGTTTCAATATATTAGCAAAAACGAATCCACCCAGTCGTTTATCTATTCAATACTTAAACCACTTTTTTTTATTGCGAGTTACCAAATAAACGGGCTCACGTTTGCACCTCCATCGTTCTGTGTCCTGCAAACATTACCCGGACTTCCGCGATATACAAATTGTCGTATAGACTGTCCTATCATACCCTCTTCGGTGTTACGCGTATTGCACTCAAAAAGTTTTGAGACATAGAATTTGACCCTCACGCTCTCAACTTGAACAATTGTACCTTGTAACCCTATTTTGAAGCCCGCCCGATCGCTTTCCATAATTAGACACTCCTTAACTTCTTTTTCGTGTCCCCCAGTCATTTCTCTATTCCCTACTTAAGCCACTTTTTTTGATTGCGGGATCCTGGATAGGGGGGCTCAGGTTTGCACCTCCATTGTTTTCTATCCTTCAAACATTACTCGGACTTCCGCGATATACAAATTTCCCTCTAGACTGTCCTATCACACCCTCTTTGGTGTTACGCGTATTTCACTCAAAAATTTCTCAGACATACAATTTGACACTCACACCCTCACCTCAAACAATTGTACCATGTGACCCTATTTTGAATGTTACCCAACCACTTTTCATAATTAGACACTCCTTAATGACTTTTTCGCGTCCCCGCGACCTTCGTACTTCTTTCTTACCATGGAATTAGAAGTCTTTCAGTCTAACAAATCACTATGTAGGAACCGTCGACATTGTCATTAATGAGAGAAATGCTCGAGAAGATCTCCCATTATTATGCATTAAACCAATATCTGCGGAGAGTTATATTGTCCCTTCCGATTTTTCATCTCAAACAGGGGTCGTTGCATTGGCCCATTCAAGAAATCTACAATGCTTAATCTCTCATTGTCGTATCCACCATGTTCTCACTTCCATGTGTGCAATTACTAGTCTTTAATGTTAATAATGCATCATGGAGCAGCCGTCAAAATTGTCATTAATGAGCAAAAGTCTCGAGGATAGCTCCCATTCACACACGTTGGACCAATATTTGCGTAGCGTTATATTATCCCTTCCAACTTTTCATTTCATTCATTGTCTGGATCAATCAAATGTTCTTGTAAACGGATGGCAGCAGGTCGACAGTAGTTTTGTGGAGATACAACAAATATCTTCAAACACCAGGACTGGAACTTCCAGTGGTCCAAGGCATAATTTTACTATTCATCTCGTTCCGCCCAGAACAGAGTGATTTGGACCTCTGGAATTGCTCATGTAGGCTGCATCCCTAAGGTTTTTGACTGTAAGGGGGTGGTCTCTTGGTGCGCCAAAAAATATATTCCAAGCCAAATAATTATTCCACTGCGCGACCATTCTCTTGTTTCTTTGTCACTTCGGGTCTTTCGCAAGATGTTAAAATTGTCGAAGCCAACATTGACCTTCAGAGGACAAGACTGGAAGAAGTTCCTAGAAAAACATGATAACGGGTTGGGAATCTTAGCCGAGTTCCTTGAAGACCCGATAGCAGTTCCTAGAGATATCACAAAGTTGCAGGTAAGTTCCTTTAGAAATGCATTCCGGGAAATTACTTGGTTGTTTACAAGAATAATGGGACAGGCATCAATGACAAGCATTTCTCATATAATTATTTATATTTTATACTTCACAGTCAAGGAACAATTCATTTTCGATTTGGGGAAGCTAATTTCCATTGAAATTTGTTCCTAGTTGTCACGATTGAAACAATCGAATAATTTTTATATGTCATCCTACTTGATTTTCGCAATAGTGCATTGTTGTCCATTTCCAAAACTGTCTCTTTCCAAGAAAATAAAATGTGGATTCGACCTAGTAACATCCTGGTACCAAGCCATGTGGAGGCACAAGGCCTCCCATTGTTTTTATGAATTTTTTCATGACTTTGTCTCAGTTTTCAAAGATTTATCGTTAGGGAAGGATGCTTCGTGGATGTCTGGTTTGAATAAGAAGGGAACACTTGAACAAAAGGAAAATCACATTGTACTAATGGTCTTTGGCTCCAAGGAAAATCCTTCTTTCCTTCCATGACACATCACAGACAAGATGTTTGTTGCATAAATAACAAGGCAATGCAACCACTGGTTGCATTTTTCCATGACAAGAAAAAAAAATCAGTTCATTCCTCTACCCTGGAAAGTCGGGGACTTTGTGTGCAGAAACATCAACAAGATTGACGAATTCATAGGCCATTTCAAGAAATTGAACCTAACATATGTTGAAAGGCTAAAAGGGTTCGACCCTAATGGGATTTTTCGAGAATATTTACTAGCAGTTGGCTTTAGTAGCTCTTTTATCCATAGATGCCTAACTGAAGACATACACAGTGATGACAAAAATCATGCTTCTAGGGATTGCGATGTAGAGACATTGAAAAGTGTGACTGAAATGTACAAACAACAAGGAAAAGTATCCAGTGAGAAGAGTGCCCAGTCCCCCACAAACACTCCCAAGAGAAGGACATCACATAGCATCGCTTCAACTTCCCACTCTAGTAAGAAACAAACCCATAAATATTCAAATGGAGGAGGAGATAAGAACCCTCCTCGCAAAAAAATTGATAGTTCTCACAAAATTCCACTAATGGAGAAGAGAAAAAACAATGTACAGAAAGTGGACGAACCTGAAATTGAAAGTGAACAGTGGCAACTTGAAATTGAAACTGAGCACATGCACAAAGTTTGTGCGTCCGCAATGGAAATAGTTGAACCGACATTTTTGAGGAAGTTGAATCCTTCGTATTCCTGAGCGCTTATTTTGACAGCCAATCTAAAAATATGGTCATTGAAAAGAGAGATGTAACAAATAGCAAAGGAAAATCTCGCACAGAGATTAACTTTAGGAAAATGTAGTTGTCCCAAATCTCCCTATTTCACTGCATAACTGGTGATGCTCATGATGATTCCATTGGAGGAATTGAAGCCGAGAATGCCAAAATGAAATACCACGTCAAGGAATTTGAGGAGGCTTTCATTGCTACCCCAGAGTTTTCCACTCCTTTAGAAAAAAATGTGCTTGCTACCACTGCAAGCAAGATAAAATTATCCTCCACCCTCCTTGCATCATCTAGAGCCCTTGTAGATAAAAATTTCAAGAAAATAATGCAGATAGTTACTGAAGCCTGGGAAACATCACAAAATATAGCTTCCTTCCGAAAGAGGGAAAATGATTTGCAGGAACATTTGCAGGTGAATTTAAAAAATGATCAACGTTTCTATGAACATGTGCTAACCCATTTTTTTGACCATGCCATCAACACCTTAGATCTGAAAAGAAGGCAAGAGAATCTCCCCTCCCCAAAGTGGACCAAAAAATTAAAATCATGCTAGCAAAAGAAAGTTAAGAACCTGGAGCTCATTGTCGAATCATGTAAACAAGCCATATTAGAAAAGGAAGAGTTATTCACAAACCTGATCCAAATAGATTTAGATGGAAGTACCAACGAGGTTCAAGACCCAAACTTAATTCTCAAATCCCTGTCAATGACAAAATAAGCCTTCGATGAACAACTTGATATTTTAAAAGGGTTGTCTTTCGAAAAAATTTACATCATCATTGAATATCATGTAGATGATCTTGAGAGCTGGGTACTGGACTATTTGACACACAATAAAGAAATTGAACAGAGTCTGCATAGTATTGCAATGGATCTAAGGAAATTAGAAATTGACCTTTTCGACATAGAAGTCCAGTATGAAATCAATGTGGCCCGCATGAGAAGCTACATTAAAGAATGGTTCCGACGGAGAATGGACAACCTCATCCAGGAAGGGAAACAACTGGTTGACACAATTCCATTGACCGTCGACGACAACAACAAAAACGCATCGGATTCATAGTAAGTCTATATTGATGTCATATTGTTTTCTTTATCAATCCAATTATTATACCTCTTTAAATAGAAAACTCTAACCAAACACTCATAATTTCCAATTTCTTGTTTTCAGGTCTTCCTCTCTACCGTCGCGCACTTCTTCTTTATACATTCCTAATTCTTGTACTTATTTCTTTTTATGGTTCATAGGAGCTGCAATCCCAGTCTATATGACAAACACATTTAAATTTCCATAAATATGGAAGAGATTCCAGAAATATGTAACAAACATTATTGATTTTTGATAAATTTCAAAGAAAACTAATCCGGGAATGCTAATTTTTTTGTGTCCAGGAACCTTTGTTGCAAGACATTATTAGTATTCTATTGTATTTGAATGTTTAATGTGTATGCTTCAAAAATACCTTTGTTGCAAGACATTATTAATATTCTATTGGATTTGAATGTTTGGAACATAAACAAAAATATGGAACAAATTCCAGAAATATTTGAATGCTAATTTTTTTGTGTCGAGGAACCTTTGTTGCAAGACATTCAAAGACTAACATCATAACACTTTTTAAAATGTTAAATCTTTCCTGTACTATCAAAAAAATTGAATATGATACACACATACTTCGAAGTTAATTTTTTGGTCTTGTTATCTGCAACATTTTCATGTCTACTCATCTTGAAATACATTGAAATATCTTGGAACCATTTCATTTAATTTTACTTTAATGCATTTTAATTTTATGCATATTCTATTGTATTTGAATTTTTAATATCTTTGCTTCAGAAATATGGAACAGATTCCAGATTTTTGATAGACTTCAAAGAAAACAGGAACCTTTGGTGCTTCAGAAATATGGAACAAATCCAACCTTTGTTTAATATTCTATTGTATTTGAATGTTTATTGTCTATGCTTCTTGGTCCTTTCTCACATGAACCTTTGTTGCAAATCATTTAGATAGAAGTTTTCTAAGTACCATGTTTAAACTATATACATCCGAGGAAAAAAACTTCCTCTTTCTCATATTAACGCGACGCGCCCATTGGCACAAAGTCATCCTCTGCATCTATACCATGTGTACTTCAACTTGCTTCCCACGTGCTTGTACTCAATCCCTCTATAGCAGTGCATTTATTCCCATTCCAACCTGGCAGGGACTACGCTGCCATGCAACACTTGTTTTCTTTTATACCCACTTTTTTTTTAAACCACACCATTCATGCGTGTAAACATTATGTATTCATTTTGTCAATTTGTGGTAAATGTTCAAATAAAGATTGATCCATATTTTTTGGGTTTTCTCCATAACACTTCATGGTTGGGGACATTCAAATGAACAAAATGTGAATGCGAATAAATACACAATCCAACTCCACTTTTAGTTAGGATTTGAGGGAAAATATGCCCTAGCATCTAGTAGTATCATGACAATTAATGTTAATTGTGAAATATATTTCTTAGCATTATCATTTTATGATGGGTAATTAAATATTTGAATTAGCATCTAGTAGTATCATGAATATTAAAGTTAATTGTGAAATATATTTCTTAGCATTGTCATTTTATGACGGGTAATTAAATAATTGAATTTCAAGTATAATATACTTTGTTATGAATTTCGGAAAAAAGAAGAAGTTGAAAATAGATATTATTTTAAAATGATTAATAGGTATTTAAGTAATTTTTTATTACAATTACAATTTTTAATTTTTATGCTTAATATTGTAACAATTTTTTATTTAGGTATAGAAATCTAACCATGTAGAACGTTAGAGTTCTCATTGACTCTACAACTCTAATAGTTTTTTTTAATTATAAACATCATTCCATAATGCACAAAAAAAAAAAAAATCTATATTCCATTTATATTTTAATTATAAGCATCATTTCATAATGCACAAAAATTTAATCTATATTTATGATTGAAAATTTTATTGACTTTTTACTAGATTTATGGTTAAAAAGCACATATACTTTCTACAAAATTAACTTCAATTATTTTAATTCTACTCATATTTGAAAAAATGATTTTTATAATGTGTATTGGAATTTGTTAAAAAAATTGTATTGACATAAAAAGAAGTGATGCCATGAGTTTTCTAGAAAATTTTCTTTTACGTTTATTATTCAAGAGTATCAAAGTTCGAATAGAAGGTTATATGGACATATTTGAATTTGAAGTTTGGATTAAATTTTCTTTTACGTTTATTATTCAAGAGTATCAAAGTTCGAATAGAAGGTTATATATATACATATTTGAATTTGAAGTTTGGATTAAGTTAAAATAAAATTTAAAGTGTTTAGAATTAATAATAAAATTTGTATCAAATTGATTCGAAATTCATGTCAAAAATTAAAATTAATAATATTTTTTTTGATAATTTAGTAACACTCTCGTTGAATGTTATATGCTCTAGTTTAAAAAATAATAAAATAATAACAAATATGTTGGAAGCGATTAGAAGACATTCAATATTTGCTTACCCTACAAAATATGCAAAATATGATTATAAGTGAGGGGAATATATTTGCTTACCCTACAAAATATGATTATAAGTGAGGGGAATATATGATTAGAAGTGAGGAAAATTGTATTTAGTTTATGTGTTAATTTTCCATATTCATTAATATATTCAATGTATCCACAATAAAGTAAAAATATCAATACTTAATAAATAGATAAACACAAGAAAGCAAGAATGCATAGACAAAAGAAAGCAAGTACGAGAGTATATTAAAAGAATTGTATTCATATGGACACTCTATAATACAATAAGTATTTATATTTTCGTACAGTCACAAGAAAGCAAGTATGGGAGTATATTACAAGAATTGTATTCATATGGACACTCTATAATCCTTTATAAGTATTTGTAAAGTTATATAATGTTTAAAATTTGGATTTCTACAAATATGTAATATTCAAAAATTTAAATCTTTATTCAAAACAAAAACATTATGATATAAAAAAATTTTAAAATAAATTTTAAAAACATTTAAAAGTTACTATATAGTGCATTTTTAAATCTTTATTCAAAACAGAAACATTATGATATAAAAAAATATTAAAATAAATTTTAAAAACATTTAAAAGTTACTATATAGTGCATTGTTAATATTTAAGTATTAATTTTTATATTGAAAATAATTTAGAACTTTTATTGTAGTTGAGGTAAATTATTCTTTTAAAAAATACAATATAATCATTTAACATTGTGTGGTTGAGATTTTTATACAATATAAAATATCATAAAAATATCATATGATTTAGTAGTTATAATAATAAAAAAAAATATCATATCATTTAGTAGTTATAATAAAAAATAAAATATAGTGTAATGTCAATTTTTTGTTACAAATTCTCACTATTTCTTATTTCATAAAGGAAATCATTTCTAATTTTTATTGTAATTGGGGTATGCTCCTTATTACATCAATTAGGACAAAAAAAACAAAATTTTGGGCATTGCATAGTTTGGACCCTTGTATAGATCATGTCCTTTCTAAAAATGTAGTGATTGAATTAGCGGAAGAATAGTTTTTTGAAGGGAATATGTTCATGGAAGAAATTCATTGGATGCAATGCATGATTAAAGAAAAATAATAATAAAACTCTCATATATTTCAATAACAGGAAACTCTTCCAAGAAAGACCTTGCATTTGGTGTATAATGAATACAAAAAGGTGGGAGTATACATGTGCATCCTTGTCCAAAGTAGGACAAGAAAATAAAATATTGTGTGGTAGATGGCGTCAACCCTTCTTACCATGTAAGTCCTTGAGAGTTGTCTAGAAAACTATGGATCAACTATAACATTGAACATTGTAAGAGCAACTTCTAATGGGTAAAAGGAGGAAGGTGCATTGAAGGAGGGAATACTTGAATGACAAATTAGAGATTAATTTTGGATGATTCTACACCACCATAGAAGGTTCATTAAGTCATAAAAATGGAATAGTGTAATGTGTCTCAGTTCTATGGGAAACTTGAAATTTTGATCATGAGATATGTGCCTAGAAAATAGTATGCATGATAATAGAATGTAGCTTAGGTTTTTGTAGCTCATGTTAGAGAATGTTCATGCATGATGGCTTCTAGAAGAGGAGGGTAATGTGGTATAAATATGATCGACTGTGGTTATGAGCATGGACAAGTTTAAGCATTATGGACACCACTCCAAGAGGAGATGCATGTAGTAACCCGATTTTGAATTAACGTTATATTTCTAACTAATTACTTAATTTCTAATTTCTATGAGCTCTACAAGAAGTAAACTTTTCATAATTTACAATTTATCTCAACACTTACGCTGTATTCGGCAATAAGTAATAATCTAAGTAAACCATTCATGAATTTGAATTTACATACCTCACTCTGATGCTATCCGCAGCCGCTTGCTCCCTTCGCTTGAACCTTCTCCTTAGGACACCCCAAAACTAGCCACCCTACCGACTAGTACGCCTAGCCCTAGGACATCAATGGACGTCCTAGCCCTCCGAGCCCAAAACCTCTTCAGCCCCGGTGCACTGTAAATCCCACTGTAAACTATCTCTGTCCCCAATACCCCCAGTTCTGTCCTCTCCTCGAATGCATGAATCAATGAATCCCCCTCATACCCCTTCTCCACCTCCCTTATCCTCATTCACCGCCCCTCACATTCACTTCCCCCACCAAATACCTTATCTCTTTATTAATGCCTTATCCATTCATTTATTTCTTATTAATTGTCTTATCCTTTACTTAAATGTTTCCCTTTTACGTATGGGTTACGTTATCCCTTATCGGATACGTAACCCCATTTAACATTATATTTTATTTTTAACCATTAATTTAATACTTAATCAATTAATGACTCACTTAATAATTAATCATTAATTAACCCTTATGTACACTATTTTAATAATATCCAATTAGAAATATTATTATTGATATAAATACAATTTAGATAATCTTTAGGATTATTATTAAATTAACCATCTTAATAATTAAGGGTCATTACATACACCCACCCTTCAAG
>ML777971.1:11226-62865 GCA_009831015.1 Picea engelmannii
AATAAGCAGAGCAGAGTTTTTAATTGACGTGTCTATGTTGGACTGGATGACACTAGTCGTTTGGTTAGATATGCTAAGAATCAGGATTCCTCTAGTGACGATTGTCGATATGGGGGTTGTGGGGACCCCCGACCCAGAAACTTCTTAAGCACCTTCCATTGCAGCCCATTGAAGAGGGCGATTTTTAGTGAAGTCCAAACTGGGAGCCAGAATCTGAGAAAAAACTAGACCGTTAGGTCCAGTTAATGGAGGATTGAAAAACTAAGCAAAGTCTTCAACTCCAATATCTTATACGGTTACAACCTCTGGTTCAAAAGCATTAGTTTTTGTAGTTTTCGTGTCTATGTTCTCAACCGAACCAACCGATACAAAAGTATCGGTTCAATCAAGTTGACACTTCAGGGGAGGTGGTGGAGGATTCACCTCTACTTCTTCAGGCAGAAGACCTTGAATTCTCCTTGATCGACGAGATAGTTGATCAACCACTTTGAGTTGCCAGCTCTAGGTGACTACCAACACACCTTACTAAGCAATCTATGATCATAGAACACACCACTAGAAAATCCCTAGGAACAACAACAGTCACAAACAACCATGCCAATATCCCAACTTAGGTGGATTAGGTCATGAGATCGCAATAGTAACAAAGGAAAGGACCTTCCGGATGAAGGCACAGGTTGATTAAGTTGTGTGAACCAGTGAATGAAGGAGTGAGAAGCAGTTACCCCAACCTCCACTAACCAACCTTATCTAGTGCAAGTACCCATGCTTCGCGAGGCACCCTCCAACAATACGTAAAAGTGTGATATGAATTTTGCCCCAGTTACCATGGTAAACTCCCCGCAATCACCTCTAAGACACCNAGTTACCCCAACCTCCACTAACCAACCTTATCTAGTGCAAGTACCCATGCTTCGCGAGGCACCCTCCAACAATACGTAAAAGTGTGATATGAATTTTGCCCCAGTTACCATGGTAAACTCCCCGCAATCACCTCTAAGACACCTAGGAAAAAAAACTAAGGTCACCAACTCTCATTCAACGTCTGAGGGGTACAGTCTATAGTCATGATCGAATGTATGGGCAGGGTAACTAATCTTGAAGCCTCGAAATCACTGCCTCTCATGAAGGTAAGGGTCCTGACGAAACCCCCAAAATATGATCTCTCCACTACGCTCAGTCAAGCTTCAAAGGGGTTATCTACTCGCCTCTCCTTTACACGACTTCATGTTTGAATCTTGTGTTAGAGGAGATTCCCGACTATACTTATACGAAATTGGGTTTTTCACTCTCTATCTCAGACTCCTAAGTTTGTTTTTGGCCTTGGAGAAATTAACTCTCCAACCTAAACCAAGGCCCTAGCCTGAACTAGTTTGTTTACCCTAGTAAAATGAAAATGTATAATTTATTTTAGTTAACGTTCATTTTATAGGTTGTTATTTACTCAAAAAGGGTGATGAGTGAAACAGAATGGTGTTTTGACGGACTCGACAGGAAAAAAAAAACACTTAAGAACATAAATGAAAAATGTAGTTCTTCACTGAAAATATGAGTGTAAACAATGCTTCATAATTAAATAAAAGAAAACACTTTGTTTTTTATATGCAAATAATGCAAATTTTCTTTTAGATGAAATGCACTTACTGATGCAACTTTCAAATGCAAGACAACTAACAAGATTTTGGAATTCTTTTAATCAAAGATATAGAAACAAAATCTTTTTATTTTTCAAGTATGGAAATACAAATTGAAAATTAACAAGCACTATAAAAGAAGAAAGCATACTATAAAAAAAATTTCTCTTCAGTCAAATAAGGGTAAGGACTGAAGAAGAAATACAAAGTTTACTTTCTAAAAAGTTCTTTTTTTGTTTTTCTTGTTTAAAAAGTAAAATGAATGAGAAATATTTGAACGAATAGACTTTTCTCCTTGATACCAACAAGAAACAACAAGAGGAAAGCTTAAAATACTTCAGACCTAAAAAGATTTGTCAAAGATAGAAATGAAATCAAATCTTCGACAGAAAAGGCCTTAGAAAGTAACTTACCCAACTACCTCTAAAAATGAGAATGATCCAACAAGAAGAAAGAAAAAAATCTTTTGTTTTCCTTATATAATCCAAAACAAACTACCATAAGACTCAGAAAACAACCAGAAAAGAGTCTAAACAAGAACCCAGACACCTGGTCAGGCAATCTCGAGTCAAATTTTTTTATTAAAAAATATTTCTATTTGATGATGTATGTGACTATCAACAAAGGGATCCACGTGCATGTGAGTGTCAATAATTGGACTCGTGTACATGTGACTACATACACTAGAAAGCATGTATATGTATGCAACTATGTCAATTACAGCCCGCGTATGTGCTCCAAAAACTTCAAAAAAGAAGAAAGGAGACAAGACAAGTGGCTCAAATGAAAAGGGAAAATAATCTAATGACTATAAACTACTGATTCAAGTGCCAAGTATCAGTCTAAGGAAAGATCCCCAATATGGTCGCCAATTCTTCTTTCGAGGAAAATCCATTATAGTAGTGGGTTATACTGTAGTGTACCTATGACCATATATAAATTATATTTCAGACAGAATACCAAACTAAGATAAAATATCCAAATTTCACAAGAATAACTAACTTATTGAGAAATGGAAAATCTAAATCACCAGGATCCAAACGTTTGATGTCGTTTTGATTGATGGATTTATTTCGCTCCTTCCCGAGGCTTTCTCCACAACCTGTAAAAACCTTAAGCAAGTATATCTATATGGAGAGGTAGTTTTAGTAATAACGACTTGTTAGTTATATGTAAAAATAATGGAAAAAATGAAAAATCAATTAATATTCTACTAAAATATATGCAAAAAGATTGTAGATATGAACCATAATAATTGAAGAGACTTCGAAGGAATGATTTTTTTTGTATTATTGATGAAAATCATCAAAGTAGTTACAAATTATACCTGCTCGATGTGGCGTTGCCCTGTCAAAAGAGATTTTAGATTCCTCCACCCCAGCTTCTGCTATAAGGATGTTCCTGGCACTGAAGTCACCACAGGCCCAACGAGGGTATAGAGAGACACTCTTGGCAAGATAAGATTGGTGATCAGAGGAAAACTGGAAACAAGGGTTTCCATGCCAAGGAATCAGTAGTAACAGGGATAAAATGGGCTTACAGACTCGACGGTAATAGCTGGATGAGTGCTTACTTGAATGTGCAAAGTATCATTACCTTTATCCATGAGGTAAATGTTCCTTTTATGCGGTCTCCAATCAGTTAGAGACAGTTGAGTACAAGAAAAATGAGTTAGGCAACCAACTAATCCCGTAACTCATCATTAATTTGGGCATAAGTATGTTTTTTTGAACATTTATTAGCATGTACACGAGTGTCCCTCAAGTAATCCGCGTATACACAGGTATTATAACTAGTAGAGTGTGTATATCCTTCAAATTGTGGTTTTTTTTAGAAGGACTCAAGAAGATATGAAGAATAGTTATATGTAAAAAGGATAAAAATAAGGCCAATAAAAACATCAAAACTTTAGAGGTGGCATTTAACACTATAATAGTTATTAAACGCCATAACACCAAGCCATATAAACTATGTTATTAAAAACATATGATACAAATATTTCCATAGTATATGTTATATAAATAATGTTATTAGAACAACGTTATGTTATATTAAATTAAAAGTCCCTCAATAATACATATTATATTATGAATAAGCAGTGTAACTTTAACCTTATAGTAAATCAAAATTTATTTTACAATATGATATTTTGTGTTTCACTTCAACCATACAAAGTATTTTATCAATTTGATATTTTATGTTTCACTAAAATTAAACCTAAATTTTTATCAATATGGCCTTTTATGTTTTACTTCAACCATACAAAGTATTTTATCAATATAATATTTTATGTTTCAATTCAACCATACGAAGTACTTCAATAATATGTATTGTGAATACACATTATAACTTTAAGCTTATAATAAGCTTAAATTTTATCGATACTTGAGTAATATATATAAGCATTATAACTTGAATCTTATAGTAAATTTAAATTTTATCAATGTTTTAGTAATATATATTGTGATTAAGCATTATTATAATTTTAATAAGTAATATAATAATAATAATAATAATAATAATTTAATTTTAAAATTATAGTTAAACTCAACATCAAAAATTATTGTATAATATTTTTTTATTTTGGAAAAAAAAACCTTATAATAATATGAATAAACATTATAACTTTAAAATAAACTTAAATTTCAATAATAATTAAGTAATTACGCCGAAAGGTATACATCTATTGACAATGAGTATAATTAATCATTTTTTAATCTAAAATTCTAATGTTGGCATATTTTTAGTCGTCCTCCCAAATCAATGAATGTGATTTCTTCTTCATAACTTCCTTGTATTTTTTAATGCATCCGTTAACATGTTTACCTTTTAACATTTACCTAATCATATTAAGAAATTATTGTAGCACTATATGATTGTCACGTTTAAATGATTAAACTTTGGATTTAGCACGCTGGTTGTGCTCACTGTAAACGCTCATTTTCTGATTGTGCATTTCATTTTTTGACTATGCGTTTCATTTTCTGTCCACGCCTTTCAGCATTCATCAACCACGATTTTGAATGGCTGTGCTAATATATATATATATAGAATAAGCATTATGACTTTAAGCTTATAGTAAACCTAAATTTTATCAATAAAAGGATTTTACATTTCACATCATATTAATGTAATTAAGCACGATCGCCCAACCATATGCATTTCATACCATATTATAATGTAATTAAAATTATCACTCAATTCGTATCATGAGTTTTAAAGTAAGTATTATATGGTAATTGAATAATATAACGCTCAACTAGTTCGCCTCCATGCATGGGACATATTACACTTGTCAAAAGCCTCCATCATTTGCATATAATTAGAAATGTATTTTGGGGATCGAAGAGTAACAACTATTCGGATATCTGTCAATCGAAATGATAAATTAAACATATTAGCGTTATCTCTGCTATTGCTGTTGTAACTATTGGAAATTGAGACGGATCCAGAGATTTTGTTTGGTGATTAGATACTCCACGGATTTTTTAAACTATTTCATCTAGAAACCAGAATTTTAGTTTCTTCCTTTCTGTTTACCAACGTATTTCTCAAATATAAACCAGAAAACTTGATAACTCAAGTGGATGACAATTTCTATTGTTCTAATAAAATTAGATACAGATTGAGTTGGAAATTATAATTTTACAAACATATGCATAATACATAATAAATTGCTAGTATATAAGTCCAATTGTTATTCATGAAATAAAAATTCAACAAATATACAATTACTAAAATAAAAGTTATCATCACCACTCATATGTGCTCAGATTTTGCTCAAGTTTTTGTATCACTTAGTCGAAATGCTTCAATACTTGTCAGAACATTGTCGGTCACTCTTTGTTAATCACTGAAATGACACACACTTCAATGTTTAACTTGCAATAGTAATGCTCAAAGGTCTACAATCATTATCATGACCATCCAACAATAGGGTAGAATCCCTCTCTCTTGATTCAAGATCTTTTTTTTATATTATTCCTGTGCACAGGAATTTATTAGTTAAATTTAAAATAAATTGTTTTTCTCATTCATTTTTCATAAATTTAAAAAAAAAAAAAAATGTTTGTTACAAATGTACATCATTTATGGGGTCAACATTGTTGGCTAAGAAACCACAATCCAGGGGCATCTAAGCCATCAAAATCACCCAGAAATCACACCCTGCGAGGACCGCACCAACTTTTAACATGGTTGGATTTTTGAGTGTCTCCTTCCGACTAAACACACCGTAAGGGTACTGAACTTGGGTTGCCTAACAAACGAAACTCACACCTTAACCATTGAACTAACGAGAATTGACTTAAACTCCTAAAATTACTCACAATTGTTTCTTAACTTTTATTTAAGATTCCTTTGTTTTTCTTGTCTCATATCTTTTCTCCTAGATGTTTCCCAGTTTTTCTTGTCTTGTAGATTTTCCCCTAGATGTTTCCCTACTTTTCTTGTCTTTTAAATTTTCCTCTAAATGTTTCCCTGCTTTTCTTAAGTGAATATTTTTACCTTCTTGTTAACTTAAATGGTCGTTCACTTAACTCAACTACCCCACCTTTTATTTAGTTATTTACTCGATGAGTTAGGATTCTCCCCAAATAATCTCCTTATGTAATTGTTTCTCATGATTTGATATTTATTTATTCACTTTAATAAATATTATGCACATTTTTAGTTTCCTTCAAAGTTTGTTTGTTTTTCTTTAGTTAATTATATTTAAATTGAAATATAACTTCCAATTACCCATGAATTATTAGAATATTTAATTGTTCCTTAAACATCTAACTCCCAATAAAAGTTGATTTGCAAAATTTTCTAGAATGACTCTATTCATTTATTTTATCACTTTACCCTTAAGTTAACTTATATGTTTCACCTTATATTAGAAGTTTGATTTGAAACAAAGGTTAAGGATGCCATGAACGTCAATCCCTTCAAGATGTACTGATGTACTCCAAGGGTTCCATGTATCAGGTCCTTCAAGCGCTTTGACCTTGAGCTTTGGGAATATGACACAACTAGCAAAGATCATATTACTCTTATAGTTTCCCCTATTACGAGACTACTAGCCGATGATGAATAAGGCCTCTACCTTATTGCATGCCCCTCAATATACCTTGCAAGTGACTAAGCTGACCCATTCTACCCTCATGACATCGTGAAACCCTTTGAGAAAGAGTGTCCCTCACTCTTCAACTTCGTCCACGATGGGAGTGCTAGTGAGTGGAATCAGGGATGTTGTTCCACCCCTCCCTTTATGCTAGTCTAGTTATGTATAGCCCCACTACTCCTTTTGTGAGTTGAATTGGCAAGCATGATCATTGTACCTACATCCACTAAACAAGTTTTATAAGTAATGTCCATAATCAATTTAAATCATTTATACAAAATTTTATGAACACATTCATTCCCTAACTCAATCCAGAGTCTCGATGTCCTGGTGATGATACTCGCATCAACGTATCATTAAGTTTCTTGTCAATTAATAAACTTGTTAGCAGCATATGCAATTAATCATAATCAATATCATGTACATTTATTCATTAATCTCATGCAATTAATACAACTATTTTCATATTTAAATTTAAGCAATCCAAGGTCCCTGAGGTGTAGGATAGACAGTGACAGAGTGTGTTGTTAAGGCACTCTGTGATGTTAAAGTCATCGGTTTGAAACCTGCAGGAACAAAAAATCCAACCATGTTAAGGGTTGGTGTGGCTAAGGCCGGGTGCAATCCCCAAGAAATTTTGACAGCTTAGATGCCCCTGAGTCGCGATTTCTCAGCCACAGGCTAGTCCCACAAGTCACAGACAAACTAGCAAACAAAAAAAAAATTAAGCAATCCAATGAAATAGACTTAGAATGTTGTCCTAACATTTATTAACCGGGTCATTTGCAAACAAACGTTCTCAAAGAATAAGTTTGGTTTTGCAAAAGTAATAAGATAAAATGGGACACTACATAAACCTATACTTGCAATAGGAACAGAAAGTTCACTCCCATCCTTCCCATCCTTAAATATCTGCATAATGCACATACAAGAATTTTTACTTTTCTCTACAACATACATGATTAAAAGTTAAATAAATTGTGTATGCAACATGGTGTTTACTTGTGTATTCAAGATGTCTAAAGCACTTTCCTTGTAAATTTTGCTCTCTCAAGAAAGTCAATAGATCCCTTAAGACCATAAGATGCAAGTTAGACAAAACGACAATCTATAACATTTTTCTTTGTGCCCCTAATAACTAAATAGACCCAAACCATTAAACAATGTGGTTGAGAGAGGATATTCAAAACATACCTTACTTGTGAAACATGCTACATCAAAATTCGATCATTTGTGGTCTAGATATTTATCATGGTATTCCTTACACCATGCTTCTTTTGTGCTATCCTTTCTCCCAAAGAATGTACAATTATATGACTTTCAAAGAGAATAAAAATATACTACCAGCATATATAAGATCCAAATATGCAAAACATAATAAGCATCCCACTATATGTCTTAAGTATTTTAAATTTAAAAAGAAATGGTTTCTCAATTACAAAATAGTTAAACATGGTTACCAGAGACGAACTTTTAAAGTGTTATAGAAAGAGAGGAACGTATGTTAATGTCCAAAGATAACTAGAAGATAGTCAACATAAATGTTTCTTGCAAATATGTCATATACAACCAAGGGATTGAGTCAACATTGCTAGACAATAAATAAATAAAAGGTGTACTAGGAGCATGTCAAACATAGTGCCAATGCTAATGGAGTTATGGCTCAGAGGTGTGGACAGTGGTATGTGGGGCCACCAACCAAGGTTCAATTCCCCTATAAATAAGAATAAGTGGTTGGTGCCAGGTGCACGATCTGGGTAATTTAATGGAAGAATACCCCCTCTTACAGTTGCTTAGCCAAATGAAAGTGCTTATGTTAAGCGGTTCATCCTCAAGGGATATTTTGTCCATGCAAGTGGGTTACCTCTGGTGCTTGACCTCTTTGGGCCAGTTGTAATGCTTTATTTAGCACTTTCACAAAAAACAATGCAAAAGGCTTCTCAACCAAAAAAAAAAGGAAACAAATGAAAAAGAATGTATGAAAACCATGGGCTACAAATGCCATGTAACTCTAAGCCACTAGATAAGGATTTGGAAGAAATTTGTCATCTTGTGTTCCATCTATAGCTATAAATTCAAGATATGGTGTGTAATTTTTTTTTGTCGTGTGATCATAAAAATTAGTATAGATAATTGGACTATAATCAACATATAATGGCATCGAAATATAACTCACATCATTTGATAGCTAGACTATTTTCTACAATGCAATTTAATTTTGAACATAAGCATTAAATAAAAATTAGATATCTTTGCCCCAACTTTGGAAATAATACAAAGTTATGACAAAAGGGAGCTCCCATAGTAGATTGAAAACATGACTTGAGGTTTTGTGACTCAGGTATTTAGAAAATTTGACCAAATTATTAAAGCATTGATCATTAACCTCAAACGGGATCAACTTGCAACAAACATATTTATTTGTTTTCATAGTGAGAATGAGATGTTACTAAAACAATTACGAGATCAACAATCCTATTTATAATTATCAGAATTCTTTACATGTGCAGAAGCAGAGACATTTCAATCTCACTATGTATAACAAGCATTTACATAAGCTTTTCAGTGATTTGAGATAGAATTCGACAGAAAAAATCATACATAACATTATCAAACATTTCAAAACGAATTGATAACCTAGAATTGGATATTATACTTATCTTTCGAAGACTGCTGACCAACAACCAGTTGAGTGAGTTGTTTCCACCCAACCGTAGGCAAATCCATAGCAGACGCCACCCCCTAGTTGGGTTATGATACCACCAGAGCAAAGCAGGGATCGTTAACACTGAAGTTTGGACTCTAATCAATGTTTTCCTTTGTAGATTTCTTGTTGACAATTCAATCCTATGACACCCACATACCTGCCCCACACAACACAATGAGTATTTCTTCTCTATTGTTCAGTACCTCAGAAGTTACTCACTCTCGTATTATTTAGTGTGTGCATAAAAGGTCCAAACTATGTCTCAAGTTTCAGTAGAGTTTTCCATATTTTATAACTTAAAGGCTACAAACTTCCATTCATAATTAGTTAGATCTAATAACCATTCACAATCTCTATAAAAAAAATACAAGTGTTATCGTAATAATGAATTAGAACTAATATTAAATATCTTATTTAAGTTCATGGAATTCCTTTCATTGTTTATTCTTCAATACATTGTACATCCCATTCAACGAAATCTTATTCTAATAAACTCAAAATAATCCCATTCAACGAAATCTTATTGTAACAAGGCTACTAGGTAGCATATACCTGCCGAATATAATAATGAAAGTATTGTTTAAGGAGATAGGGAGAAAATGAGCATGCATGAAATGACTAGATGATGTATGAAATGACTAGATGGCATAATCATTTATTACAAAAATTAAAATTTTATCTAAAATTTAGAATTTTATTATAAGATTAAAATTTTATAGAAAAAAAATATATATTTATTATAAAATTTGTTTTATAAAATTAAAATTTTATCTAAAATTTATAATACAAAAGAAAATATATTTATTATAAAATTCATTTTATAAAAATATATATAAATAGTGTTTTTCGGTGAATTTGGTCTAAAATTATGCATTGAAAAGCGATTTAAACATTATAAAATTATGATTTATTATAAAAATCATTTTATAAAAATATATATAAGTAGTTTTTTTTCAGTGAATTTGATCTAAAATTATGCATTGAAAAGAGATTTAAACATTATAAAATTATGATTTATTCAACGAGAATAAAAAACTTATAACATTCAGAGTCTTGAAAAATTAGTGACAACTCAAATACAAAATTATTCGTAGCATTAAAAACTTACCCAAAATTTGAAAGTGTTAATTAAACACTCACGTAATTCCCGCCTATTCCAGTTGTCACTTTGAAACTCCTAGTTCCAACCAAAATTTCTAACATGGAAAAGTTTTGATATGACAGACGTACATTCAATAATTCAATTACCACCGGTTTCACGACCGAAGGACTCACATAAAAAATGACAAGACATCATTGTCCCACCAGTGGTCGTAGATAGCATTTGAAAGCGACAAGTAATGATGAGGGCAAATTATTGATCGAGGCCGAGGCCAAGTGTCGAACACGTGAAATTTGTCATACGATAGGCGTTGATCGTTTAATGATTTAAGTAATTCAAATGTCAGATGCATTTATATAACTCAATTTAAAACATTAAAAAAATAAGAAATATGTATTACAATAGCATTGGGGGAAGTGAAGGCAGCAATAAGACTTCAAAGTTTTTGGCCAATAACATATCAGATAAATGAAATTTAAAATTTAAAATTAATCATTATTTTTTAAAACTTTGGATAAAGGGGTGTATATTTTATAGTCAACCATGAACTAATAAAAAGTCTAACCTAACTCAACACTATATACCATGCCAAGGATAATAAACTCAAAATAACATGTTACATCATCATAATTTAACAAAAATATATAAAATTACTTTAAAATATTATTATCATGATTTACTTTTAATAAATTATGAACTTTGTAAGTTTACTCTACAACCGGAGGAACAACTTGTCAAAATTGTTCACATAGTGATGGGAGGATAGGCATTACTTTCATAACCTACCCATGAAGTTTTCAACCATACACGTATAAATCAATCATTTTGCAATGCAATGATTAAAAGCAATTTTTTTAGGTAATAATTTCGTCAAATTGACTTCAATTATAAAATAAAATAAAACAAACAATTTTGTATTTTTATATTGAATTTTTTTATTAAAAAATAGGTTTAAAAACAATTTTGACTTATCCATGGATGTCATATAGATAAAAAGTTTTAATAAAAGCAAAATTTAAATTCTTTAATTAGTCTTAATTTAGATAAAAAGTTTTAATAAAAGTAAATTTTAAATTCTCTAATTAGTCGAGTGAAAAGATTTATTTGATTTGTTGATTTTATTTGTCTTCAAGATAAAGGTTAAAACCTTATGTGTGTTGTGTTTTTGAAAGTTGAGTTTACATGTGATGTACTCATTTATGTTTTCCTGATTAACATCGAGTATTCATTGGAACTATTTAAAATTTTAATAGTTAACATCAAGTACTCACTGGAACTATTTAAAATTTCAATAATTTACTAATCGTATTTACTATATAAAAGGTAGATTTGGTTTTCAAAAGAAGCTCAATGTAATGTGAGCGCATGATTTGAGTGTAGTATACAAATTGTGATGGAATACTTTAAACATACACTGATTGAAAATATGGGGAAACACATGTTCATAATCATTCTTAAGCATATTTATAAATAATGTATAGACAAATTTAATATTATAACATAAAAGAGAGACTTAATTGTAGAAATGTGAAACATGGAATGAACACTTATCTTTTAATGAAATAAGTCAATAAGTTGGTTGCAAAAGAGTGATTTAATGACCAATCATAGGAATCCAATGCAAATGCCACTCCCAGATAGGATATGAGGCCATTAAGTGGAAGAACCCAACTATGGGCTAGTAGCACACTCAACCCAAACCCATCTCTCTCATCACTCAACTAATCTACTCCCTACAAAACTCTCCAAGTGTCTCATCCAACCATCATTGTTCATGAAACTCTTCTCTCACTTCCCTACAAAACGCAACTTGTACCTTCCCCTTCTATAATATACAATCCCTTGGGAAATCACTAACAACTTAGGCTCTAGTGCAAGTAGGAAGAGTCCAACTGATGATTTCCCTATGGGAAAGTCTAGTGGAGTAATTTTTTGGCTTCATTGAAGTTAATGAGTAATAATATCATATGAGTAATGGTTTCCTAATTTTCCCTAGCCTCTACACTCACCTACAAGCACAAGTTTCCCTTCTGAGGTTTGCAAATTCACTCCTTGTGGTGTTGGATCAAATAGTCTTCATATTCTAAGAATGGTAAACACCATAAGAGAATTTAACATGAAAATGAGAAGAATGATGATTATGGTGAGAATGAATAAATGCCCTTGAAGGATGATAATGGAATGCAAGGACAATGTATTCCCACAATAATGTCACTTTCCCCTTACAATGTACCCTTCCCATAGTTCTTATGTATAGAGTAGAGTTTCCTTCACCCACCTCTTCATGCATTCATGATTTGACTTTCTCACTCAAAGGTGATGGTGAGCTTCATCGAAGGCACATGATGGAAATGATGGAAAAGGTGGGAATTTTTGAGATGGCATTTGACAATAAAGGTTGTATTCCCCATGTGCCCCCTTCCATCTTATGTTCTTGTGGACTCATAGCCCCCCATGCTCCTGACAACCATGTTAAACCATTATATATTTTATTCTAGCATTGTCCTTTTGCATAGCATAGAGTGTACCATGGTAACTTTGTTACATGGTCCATAAATGCATTACAACATATATATGCCTAGTCATTCTTTAGTTACCACACGGTCCATATAATTTTTTTTAACAAAACCTAAATGCATAGTCATTCTCTAGTGTGTCCTTGGGCTTGAGCTCCACACTACAAATCCATACAAAGCATATCTTCAATTATTACATTACAAAGTAATTTATTTAATCTCACATAGCTTAACTCTCATCATAATAACCATGCATTTACATTTATGAGTAGACAAACACAACCCTTTTTTGGTGGAAATTCTTCCTAAAATCTGGCAAGAATTTTGTTCGAAATTATAGTTTCACTTGATTGATGAGAACTTTTCCCATGGAACTGCGACCATAAGGGTTTTGACCAATTTTAAGATGACCTAGATTATCAAAATTTCAAAAAATGAGTAGATCAGGGTGGAACTTTGCCTCAACAAAAAAATGAACTTGCCAAAAATGTTGAGTTTGTCCACTTATTAACTAACTCCTTTACATTTATTCATAATCTTCTCTTATCCAATATCTTCTAAAAGTAAAAAAAAAATGAAATTAGTTACATGTATACTTTGATTAACTTCAAAACTATTCCTCTTAATTTTGGTGCTAATGGTCCCAAAACAATAGACACTAATACTTTTTTATAATATACAAACTATGTTTGAAAGTTGGTTATATGCTCTGAGATTTATATCTCAATCTATAATTAGTTGGGGAGAAGTTGTTACTATTTTTTTTCCATAGGAAAAAATCCTTATATTCAATACTTCTGAGAGAGAAATTAAAATATACATAAGACTTCCCATCTTGGGCTCAATACCTATATAGTTTTGTCTGCTTTGTCTACCATATCGAAAAATATTACAATCATCATATTGTGTCGTATAAAAACTCAACAATCATATACTTCATTAGACAATCTACTTCCTTTGAGATTTAATTTATCTCGCAATAAGATTTACATACGATCGAAACTAGACCTCCAAAAAACATCCAGAGATTAATATAAAGTTCTTTCTAAAGCTTTAAAGAAAGTGCCTCCTATGAATGAATATTTTGCTAAGGTACCCTCCTACATAAACAAAGCTTCCTTAGATGAATTGTCCACTTGAGTATTGAATTCATGATATATATGAGTAAAAACAATAGCATCAAAAGTATATTTTACCTCCTTGACTTGGTTCATTATAGAAAATAGACCCAAGTTTCCAATATTGCACTTGTGATTTGTGTAGTCTAGCAAAATATTTGAATCACCAAAGACTTGAAGATGTTTTAAACCTCTTTCCTCTGCAAATTTCAATAATAACCAAGGAACATGAAATCATGCAGTGTTTTTTTTTTTTTTTGTAAATAAAAGTTTGTATTACTTAAAAAGATTTCAAAACAGTAAACACATCAAAAACTTGCCACCTATCATGCCATACAAGTGGAAACCAGGACAGGTGGCAATCTGTCCAATGCATGTTTGAGTTTGCTATAGGGAGAATTTCCAAACTTCTTAACAATCTATCTACAACCATGGATGTTCTAAACATTCTAAGCAGAAAACCAAAATGACAAAAAAGGAAATTAAACTTTAGGCGAACCTGAATTTCCATCATCCTCGGTTGGTCGCAGAGCTAGCACGAATGGCTGACAACATGTTGGGCATCTACTCTTGGTTGGCTCGCTTGACAGGGCTTCGAACAAAGCATATAGGTGTCGAGAAAGGGTTGAATTACGATGAAGCTTCTCCTCGACATCCCGTCGCATATCAAAGATTAATTGCAGATGTTCTTGAGAGAGGCAACATTATATGGGTGAAGCCACAACAAAAGATTCCTATGGTGGAGATTCATTTGTGGGATGAGCCACATCTTCCTGATGAATATTAGTGGAAGGTTCTTCGTCAATGATTCTATCGCCTGTGTTTGCTGCTAACAAGTCTTCTTGCTGAAATTTGGTAGGAATTTCTTCCTCAATAGGGATGCCACCAAGGTCTGTTGCTAAGTCATCATCTGGAGGAGTGTGACTGAAATTAAAGAGTGGCTCCATAATGTTTGAAACAGAGAGGAGAGTGGAGTCCATTGGTGCCATAGGAGGGTCCTGGTGGATTTCTTCCTCCACAATCTCCATGGGTTGGTCATTCTCTACCCAATTCTGAGCAGAACATGGTGAACAAAATTGAGGGTGATTTGGAACTGCGAGGGGCCGAGAGAGAGGAATAGGTGAAACTGGAGGTATAGGGTGGTCATGATCTATGAGGGGAAGATCAAGATCAATCAGAGGTGCAGGACGACGATGGCGAGCAACAAAACTATTGTAGTTCGGTCCCCGCTTGGGTTTTCCCCATTCTCTAGGCATTGGGAAGGATAGAGTAGAGATAATAGATTGAAGGGGGAGGGGACACACAGAGGTGGAAGAGTTCAAACGGGAGAGAGACCACTAAGATTGAATACGAACAATAACCAGAACAATGCAACGAATGTCGGTGCTTACCTTTATATTTGTCGCTTCCTCAATATGTAAAAGCTACATTAAAGTAGAGTAGACGACAAAATGGTGAATCGTACAAGGTTTATCCTAGTCCAGCTCAAACCTTGAGGTCTCCATTAATTTAGTCCTCCCACATAGGTGCACCAACGTCCCTCTCACTTGCATGCAAGCCATGTGAATTGGATGGAGGGGGGGGATGTCGATTGGGGATATTAACTCCCAAATGTCCATGTTTTCCAGCTGTCACCCCATCTGGGTGGGGGAGTCTTTGAGTGCAAGATCCTTATAGTGAGTTAGCAGGGGTGGAGCAGGGGATTGGTTGGCTTCGATCAGGATATCCTCTACTTGGGATGAGACCCCCTCATTAGCAAGTTTGTCGACCACTTTATTCACCTCTCTTCTCACGTCAGAAGGAATAAGGGTGAGAGAGGGACGAAGAAGAGAACAAAGGGTTTCAAGGGGGCTAAGTAGGTTCCAACTTGGAGACACTTTAGTTGGATCATAAATATTGATGAGCTTAGTGGCAAGCTTAATGACTACTTGAGAATCCCCTTCAAAGATTAGATGGTTTAGATTTAGGTTGGTGGCAAGTTGGATCCCCCGGATGAGGCCCCAAATTTTCGCAAAATTGTTGGCATCATGGCCTAAGTGCCTTGGTAGGATGTACATGATCTTACCAGTGTTGTTTCTAAGGACAACTCCAAAACCTAAGGGTCCAGGGTTGCCTTTCAAGGCACCATCACAATTCAGTTTGACAAAGCCTGTAGGGGGGCAATGCCAAGAAGTGAGGCTGGGAGACAGGGATGAGGGGCGAAGAGGAGTGTTGGGTGAGATGGAGGGTAAGTTGAGGTTCCAATTTGAGAGGATTAGAGATTCTCGGGGATTTCCTGTGAGGTCTTTTGGTGACCAATGTTTGGCTCTTATGGTTTCTTGTACATTTTCATAGATTTGAGACCAGGTGAAGGTCGTGGGGGCGGGTTTGGAATGGAAAATGTGTTTGCTTTGCTCTTTCCATAATTTCCAAACAATAAATCCTGGTAATAACTGCCAAATCTTGTTTAGGATTGGGTTGGTGAA
This sequence comes from Picea engelmannii, assembly GCA_009831015.1. Classification (NCBI taxonomy): domain Eukaryota; kingdom Viridiplantae; phylum Streptophyta; class Pinopsida; order Pinales; family Pinaceae; genus Picea; species Picea engelmannii. The sequence continues at coordinate 27,876 of ML777971.1, forward strand.
GGCTCCATTTCCACAATTCTCAATGGTTTGTATGATATTGTCTCTGGATCGGTTGGATTGTCGCATTATTTGAGAAGCTTGATCCCATATCTTCTCGTTGATAGAGAAATGATTTAATACATTCTCTATTGATTCTTCCTATTAGAAAAAAAGATGTCAAATAGAGGGTCCTATAAAACCACGCTTTCGGAGATTGTCCCAGCTGAGGATTCAGTTTTGAACCATAAGACAAAGAAGGGTGGAAACCTTTGGCCACAATTTTTCCTTCCATATAGTTGGCCATATAGTATTAGTAGGTAGAGTGTGAAATTTCTCTGGAAGGATGTAGGCTTCTTAGATTGTGAAGGTTCCCAAGGGGGAGTGTCCCCATCTGAGAATATCTAAGTCGTTTCTGATGAATTTTCCTTTGTGCAGCGATATCGAGCCAAGGTTGAGTGTTGTTATCTTTAGGGATGTTCAGTTCATGGGGGGGCATTTTCCAAGTTCTCCACGGTGGATGACGAGAATCATTCACCCACAGGTCTGTTGCTCTGAGATCATCTATCCGAGGCCAATTTTTCTTGAGGGGGCACAAACTGTCCATAGAGTTCAGAGAGGGGATTTGTTGCCAAGATTCACTCCAAAATAACGTATTTTGTCCATCCCAGACTTCCTAGAAAGCGTGCTCCTGTATGAGAGGTTGATTGCGTCATGCGACGTTCCATATGTTAGAACCTTGGATCTGTTCATTGAACTTGATAAGTTGTGTTGTACTAGTGTGTAGAGCATATTTTTGCTTCCAAAGTTTGGCCCAAAGTTCTCTTGGGTACTTGAGCTAGAGCCACCAAATTTTAGCCCCCATAATATTGTTTAATTTTCTTGGATCCCTGAGACCAAGTCCTCCCTTGGATTTGGGTTTACAAGATTTCTCCCAGTTGACCATCGCCCATTTTTTCCCATGATCCTGCCCATGCCAAAGGAAATTTATCTTAAGGTTTCATATGGTTTTGATGACCGACTAAGGGGCTGCTAGAACTGAGAAGAGATAGGTGGGGATAACTTGAAGAACCGACTTTATAAGGACCGGTCTTGCTGCAATGTTTAGGGATTTGAAGGTCCAATTGCCTAAGTGATTTGAGAGGGAAGACAATAAGGCGTCCCAAGAGATGTTATGAGATGCAGCTTCAGAGAGGGGGATGTTGAGGTAGTTGGATGGAAGGGAGCTTCTTGGAATTCCCAGGAGTCGAGAGATATGACGTTGGACCACAGGGGGAGTATTGAAGAGGAAAAGATGGGACTTACTCAAATTAAAGGTGGTGCTAGAGGCTTCACATAATTCATTTAGAATATTGTTGATCTTGTTATATTCCTGTGTAGTAGGAGAGTTCATTAGTATGGTATCATCCACAAATTAGCTGTGAGATGCGACGGGCTACAGGTCGTGAAGAGGGAGCCCTTGGAGAGATATGTTCTCAATTGAGGCTTTGATATAGCGCCCCAATCCTTCTGCCATAATAACAAAGAGAAATGGGGACAAAGGGTCCCCTTGGAAAATCCCTCAAGAGGGAGAGAAAGGCTGGGAGGGTACACCATTGACCACTATAGAGAAAAAGACAGAGGAAGTAAGGTTCATAATCTAATTGATCTAGTTTTGGCTGAAACCTAATGCAGCTAGAAGGGATCACATATAATTATAGTTGAGACAATCAAAATATTTAGAGAGATTTAATTTGATGAGCATACTTGGAGTGTGTGTAGTCTTGAGCAAGTGTATTACTTCGTGGGCCAAGATGACATTGTCCAAGATTTGGTGTCCCTCTACATAACCAAAATTATCTTTGGAGATGATGAATGGTAGGATGGGTTTGAGACGGATGGAGATGATTTTGTAGATGACATTGCACAGGGCAATAGGCCAGAATTGCTTAGGATGAGTGACTCGTTCTTCCTTAGGAATGAGAGTAAGGAAGGTTGTGTTAAGAGATGAGAGGACTTTCCCAGAGGTTCTGGATTCCTCAACAACTTGCCAGACTTCTTCTCTTATCATTAGGCAACAGAAGTGGAAGAAATCGATTGTGAATCCATCCGGTCTTAGTGCCTTTCCTTGGGGCATATCTTTGACCGCATGATCCACCTCCTCTTGCATGATAGGTCTTTTCAAAGGCTGGTTTTGTTCTGGGGTGATAAACGTAGGAATATGATGAGTAATTATTGAGATGGATGGGGTTTTGTCTATTGGTTTTTCTGATAGAATTTCCTAGTAATAGCATACTAACTCAACTTCTATTCCTACATGATCCATGATGGTGTTACCTTGTTCGTCTTCTAGTGTTGTGATGTGGTTGATGTGGTGTCGGTACATCATGGAGCGATGGAAGAATTTTGTGTTTCTTTCCCCTTCTTTAATACATTGCACTCTAGATTTTTGTTTCCAGAGTATCTCCTCCTGCTTTTTCCTTTACTCAAGTTTTCCTTTGAGCATTTCCTCTTCCTGACGAGTCTCCTCTGTGTGGCCTTGCAAAATGAAATTATGTAGGGTTATTTGAGCCTTGACCAGTGGCATATTTTAGATTAAGGAAGTGATTTGAGTAGAGAAAAAATATATCCCCTGCTGCACAAATGCTTGGGACTCCTTGACTTGCTCCATCGAAGTAACCCCATGGATTCTCTTGATCAAAACTAGGAAATAACAAAGTTCTAGTAGATTTCTCTTTAGGGTATATTTTATTCCCATGTAATGACAATCTAACTAAGTATGTGCTATCTATAATGCAAGAGGTAACATCAAATCTTGAAATATCATCTTATTTTTGATCCACCATATCCCATAAACAAAAATATAATGAAAAACCTTCAAATGTTTATGCTACCTTATCTATTAGCCAATCTAATATACAATCATCCAAATACACCTTATCCCATTTAAAATTTCCCATGGTACCTTGTGAAACCTCCTTCCAAACATCTCTAGAGAAAGGACAAGTCACAAACAGGTGGTCAACTAATTCATTACTGCTCTTGCAAAGTATGCATCTACCTGGTCCACTCCAATTCCTCTTCTATCAATTATCCCAAGTTAATATTTTATTTGCTAGGGCCAACCACAAGAACATTTTAGTTTTTAAAGGACACCACCAAACTCTATCAACATAAAAATCCTCCTCTATTCTTGTTGCATATCATAACTTCACTTTGCATTCTACATTAACCATGTCCTTGGACCAATTGAGTTTGTCCTCCTCCTTTGTCAATTTTATAGCACTATGGGAAATAACATTTACATATTGACCCCACTCCACTACCATATCTCCTTGTATATTTAGACTGTTTGAATTCACCATCCTTTAGAACAAATATTTCTATTCATTTGAGTGAAGTTGCTTCACTTGGATAAAAAAAAATCCATTGATCATGTAGCACTTCCAACAATGCCTCAAACAATTTGTACTTGTCCTTGGCTCCAATCCAAGGATCCTCTCCTGTCTAAACTTTCCTACCATTCCCAACATGCCAGGACATCCATTTTACTACTAAGGGAAAGGTATTTACCAAGGTTCTTGAAACTATGAAAGCACCCTAACATTGTTTTCTTTACACTCTAAACTAGTCCTCCATTGTCATTCCCCTCGAGTATTTACTTTTCATAACTTTTCCCCAAAGGCATTCCTTGGAAACCAACCTCCAAATAGTTTTGGTTTCCAAAGATAACTAAATAGGTGTATGTTTTTCAATACCCACCCCTTGCTTCCTTTGGGTTAGCTAACCTTATCCACTTGACCAAAGGGATTCCTTCCAAACCCTTTTTCCAGTCCATAGAAAACTAAAACATGTCTTTATGATTTTGTTTAATATTCCTTTAGGAATACTAGCTATTGACATCTAGTAGACATGTATGCTCTCCAAAACCACCTTTACTAGTACCAAATGCCCTCCTCGAGACATCCATTTTTAGAACTAAACAAAAATTCTATCTTCCACCTTTTTGTACAATGAAATCCAGTCCTCACAGCGATAACCATTTGGTTTTAGAATGATTAAGTGAATCAAACATATGAGAAAAATAGTCCCCCAGGGGGTCCCTTGTAGCTACCTCCCCCCAAATGCCCCTATGGTTTAGGGTTATATTTGAGTCATCCCCCAAAATCACATTATTCCCACTTAGAGCTCCTAAATATGCAAGATTATCCCATAAAGGCCTTCTATCTCCATGGGGTCCATATACATTGAGAAACCTTAGATCTTTGCCTAATTCCTTAGCTAAGAACTTCACCAAAATACTTGAATTCATAAATGATGTAGAAATGGTGTCAAGCTTGTCATTCCATCCAATAACTAATGCTCCAGATAACCCTACAACACCTTCAATACAAAAATTCCAGTCCTTAAAAGTAGAAGACAAGAATTGTAAAACTTTCTATCTAGAACACATTTTTTCTTGAAGCATTACTAAATCAGGGTAATAAGCAAAAAGTCTTTTGAGGGATAGCTTCTTGTGGGCACCCCAAACCCCCCTAACATTTAAAGAGAGTGTGATAATTAGGAAACCTATTTATGGGCCTTCCCCGCTCTAAGGGACCTATTTATAGTACTATGCTTTCCTTCTTTTCCCAAGACATAGCCAAAGTCATATCATATTTTCTACCAATAGTGGATGTTATTCCTTTATCCATTGATAACCCTCGTCCAAACTCATAGGTTGTTCTCCCTATTCTTTCCTGGATCTCAATTGATAAGAAGATTACACAAGAGATTTGTCTAACCTCCTCTTTTATCAATTAAAGGTAGAGAAGATAAGTCCTTTGAACCTTTAGGTTTACCCATGTCTAGACACGAACCAAAGATTTTGGGACTAGTCTCGATAGGAGGGTCAAAACCACGAATTGAAATATTACTTTTTGGCGGGGGCTTCCACCTTCAAGAATACACAATGAAGGCTTTGAAGTGTCCATATCTTGATTTGGTTAGGTCTGTGTTAGTGTTGATGTCTCTAGCGTTTTTGGTAGTTGTTTAGGTGTAGGCTCCAAAGGCCCAACCTCCGAGACGGGCCTTATGAAATCAATCTCATTAGCACAAACATCTTCCTTCAAGGCATTTGTAGACACCAAATTATCATTCTTGTGAATTTTCTTGACCCACATCTATTTTTCTCTCCACAGATGTTATCCCCCAAATGTACATGTGTCCCTTAAGTGTCCAAACTCATGATAATTACCGCATCTAAAAGGTAACTTCCAATAATCAATCTTTTGTGTGTACTTCCAAGAACCCCACTAGATTTCCAAATCAGCCAACAAACCCTCTCATAGATCAAGTTCCACCAAGATACGTGCAATTCATATGTTAGGCTTCTCAAACCAACCATCATCGAATACTATAAAACATCTGATTGAATTACCCACATTTTCTAGGATATTGCTATGCCATTCCTAGGAAAGACTAGGCATCAACACCCACACTTTTTAGACATAATTTGGCTCTCTGCATGGATTGAAACTAGGCACCCAATGTTTCATAGGGATACCCAAAGGCCCCCACATCCAGTATTTATCCATCATCAACTAAACATCATCTTCATTTTGTAGAGTGAAGCCAATCCACCCTCACACCAAGACATGAAACTTTGGAAGATACCCTAACATAACTTTCCAGTGTTCCAACAACCATCCCTTTAGGGTTTCCCTCTTGATAAATTTACCCATGAACCTACTTATGAGTGCCTCTGCCATCAATCCCTCTACTTTTGACAATTGCACATCCTTTTCGACCACCATCCTAACTCGATGAGGTCTAGTTCTTATGGATTAATTTTTACGAGTAGAATGGAACTTTGCACCAAAATTCTTAATCAAATCTCTAGTAGCACTTCCTCCATGCTCTCATACCTCCACAAAATAACCTTATACCTCCTCACTTTTCTTTAAAACCCCCTCCACTCTAGCACCATTAACTTCTTGTTGCAAATCCACTTGAAGAGCTCCATGCTGAGGATTAACTACCCAAGAATTGTCTAACTAAAAATTAGTGCAAGTGTTTACCTCCTCACTGCCTCCCCATGGATGTATTCAAAGTTAGTTGGTCTTATCGAATCTTTCATGGTGATCACAACTAGTACTTGAGATATCCTTTCCCAAGTGCTCTTTACCATACACTTGCTACCAATTGCCACATTTGACATTCCTTCCTCCTTTGTGGCTTTAGCTGTCAGACTCACCTTCGATTTCTTAGTGCTTCCTCAAAGTTCTATGAGCTCATTGTGCATGCGAAAGATAGACCTTTGACTTTGCTCCTCACCTTGCCATAATCCATCTTATCCAAGTCCATCTCCATGGTACAAGACTTAAGGTTGTAACCCTAGGGTCTTCTCCACCTGAGCAATGGGAACCCTAAGTGCCTACCATTACCACCAACTGAAACATAGACCCGCATCCTTGAAAGTCGAGAAGCTCTCGATGTACTCCAACATTGAAAATAAATGCTAATTAATGATAAAATGAGATAAAGTTATTAATATTAAAGTTTGACACACAATTTTTTTTTTATTAACTTATCTCATAAATTTAGAATTATATTATTTTTACATAAATTTGTTTTTTAGCTGATAATATAAAATAAAAGTAAAAATTCTAAAGGTTAGATGCTATTCAAAAGCACATGGCTCCATAACCTTAGTGATGCCCACAAGGGATATTGGCTTTTTTGTGGATACTATCTAGGTGGAAATCACTTCCACCTTTTGGTCATGGAGTAACACCTAAAACTACTTTTGATTGGCTGGGAGCTCATCTTCCTTGGATGCAAGGAAATAGGTTAATGACCCAAGGCCCAAAGACATTTGACAAGAGTGGAAGTTTGCCTCACTGACAAGTTATTTCAAATGGTATGGTTATCCTTGAATAATGATAATGAGTCAACCCACATTTAGAGATAACTATCCTTATTGCCAATTAACAAGTAAATTATGGTAAATTTTGCCACCTTCAAATAAAAAATAAAATAGCATAAAACAATAACATCCATTTCATTAAGTTTTAATCCAACATACAAATAATTTTATAATATTAAATAATTTCAATCTTACTATTAATAACTTATAATACATCACATATATAATTTCATAAAGGTAAATGACTTCACTCATGATGTTGGTATTATGTGTCATTTTCGCTAAGTAAGTTTGTCTACTTGCATGACAAAATCAACTTGTCTAGAAACAATGCATTTTCAATCAAATGCATTCGAGATTCTTGCTCACCGAAGAAATTAATTTATACTGTTGACAAATAATGTCTAGTGTCGACACTGGACAGAGAAAAAGAGACGCGGGTCCCACTTCTCATCCATTGTACTCTCGCGAGGAAAGAAAATCATGCCGTGGACCCCATTTCCTTCCGTGCATGACTCATCACCACCATGTTCACCCTCTGCACTTAGCACGTCTCTTTATCATTTTAATTTTTATGTCAACGGTTTTGGTTCGCTGATAACGTTACATTTTCTCATAGTTGTTGGCTAAGTTTTATTATTGATATATTAATAGATAATTATATTAACAAATTTGAATTAAATAATATTATAGAAAAAATGCTGATTATGAATAGGTTTTTAAAGTTAAGTGAGGTGTTAAGGTTTTATTCCATTGTGATCAATTTTATATATTATAATAATATAAGATAATATATTTTATGGTTTTTTATTTATTAATAAAAGTTAGTGGGTAAAGTCGTTTACAGAGTTATGTCTTTATACAAAAAGTTCACTGTACAAATCTTGACTTAATCTGATAACATGATACTCATTTTAAAATAATTAAATTAATAAATTAGATTTTATTTTTATTTTTTATAATTAAATAATTTGAAAATGAATTTTATTTTATTTATTTATTGTTATACAAATCTTGATTTAAGCTGATAACATGATATTAATTTTAAAATAATCACTTCAGCCATAAATGTTAAAGATTCATGTTTTGAGTGGAAACTTTCATCAACTAAAAATTCAACACATCTTCAGAGAATACAAGAAGGAAGTGGATTATCTTTCTAACAGGCCTTGCAGTTAGAGGAAGAAGGAATATATTTTGCAGTGGACATAGAAAGACACATTGAAAGATTTGTAAAACTGCCAATCTACTATTAAATAGGTGCAGCAAAATAGAAGAAGCTTAGCTTAGTTTTTATCACAAATATTTTGAAATCAAGAGAACTGTATTTTTGTGAAGGGTATTTATAAACTAAGTGATGAAGGATGCAAGATAGTTTTATGTAAGTATTATCTCAAACGATAGTAAGCAATGATGGAGGTTGTAATTTCTATGCTTAGTTTTTTGTAACTCATAAGAGTGTTAATGTAATAGGAAAGTAACAAGTGCTATGTGCTGTTTCAGCAGATTTATTGCTGTAAAAACTCTTTATATTAACTAATATAAGTATTTTTTTTCAGTTGGAAAAAAAAATTGAAATGTTTTTCATCTTTTATAAATTTCATAAATTATTTTATGTCTAAATATTTTAAATTTTTTTCAATATTTTATTTTATTATTATTCTTTTTATTTAAAAATTTAATTCTGGATTAATAATTTTTTGATTCTCAATTTAAATTATCGTTATACAAATCTTGACTTAATCTGAAAACATGATATTGATTTTAAAATAATTAAATTAATAAATTAGATTTTTTATTTTTTTATAGTTAAATAATTTAAAAATGAAATTTATTTTATTTATTTATTGTTATAGTGGTTTTTATAGAGCAGGTATTTCAAATTGAAGTGTTTTTCATTTTTTATAAATTTCATAAATTGTTTTATGTTTAAATATTTTAAATCTTTTCCAATATTTTATTTTATTATTATTTTTTTTATTTAGATTTTTAATTTTAGATTAATAATTTTTTGATTCTCAGTTTAAATTATTGTTATACACATCTTAACATAATTTGGTAACTATAGTTATACAAATCTTGACTTAATCTGATAACTATTGTTATATAAATTTTGATTTAATAATTTTAATTTTTTTTATTTAGATTTTTAATTTCAGATTAATAATTTTTTGATTCTCAGTTTAAATTATTGTTATACACATCTTAACATAATTTGGTAACTATTGTTATACAAATCTTGACTTAATCTGATAACTATTGTTATACAAATTTTGATTTAATAATTTTAAAATAATTAAATTAATAAATTAGATTTTTTTATTTTTTTATAATTAAATAATTTGAAAATAAAATTTATTTTATTTATTGTTATAATCGTTTTTATATAGAAAGTATTTCAAATTGAAGTGTTTTTCATCTTTTATAAATTTCATAAATTATTTTATATCAAAATATTTTAAATCTTTTCCAATGTTTTATTTTATTATTATTCTTTTTATTTAGACCTGGATTAATAATATTTTGATTCGCACTTTAAATTAATATAATTTTGGTAAATATTTTTACTTTAATTTAAATGTTCTCTTATTTAAAAGAATTAATCTGATATTTTTATTTTAATTTATTAAAATTACAGATAACAATTCTTTTAATTAAATTATAAAATATATTTATTTTTTATAAATCATAAAATCTTTTTAAAAATTTTCAATATATAACAGACATCTCAGCCCACTAAATTAAATTCTAAAGCATCTTCTTAAAACTTCTCCACAATCACAAGTTTAGTAGGACTTAACTGCCTAACCAAGCTAACTAATCCTACTAAAATTACCGTCTTCGTTCGTAACCCGGACAGACTAACTCCGGTCAGTTCAGAGGGCACATTAATCACGACAGACTAACTCTGATCAGATGACTGGCAATCTTCGTGGTGAAGAAATCCTTCCCAGCTCACATATAAGATACGCAACAATCCCGAAGAGGGGTTTCGAGGTCGAGAGTTCTAGTCTCCCGGGCCTCCCTGAGTCAAAATCCAACCACAAACATCTGGCTACAGCCGCCGGTCAGACTTTTACAGCGATGGAAGCTGGGCCGGCCGATTTAACCTCCGTCAAAAACGGCGGGGGCACCCACGAGCTCCATCCATATTTAGGCGTTCGCTAATTTAGGAAGGACTCTAACTTCACCTGAACGCGTACGGGGTTGCGAAATTTGGCAGCAGCAGCAGTGAGGGTCAAAGTAGTACATACCAAAGATTCCACGTTAACTTACAGTTTCTTCCGTCCAAAGCATGCGACTGTCAAATTCAATGCTCCTTGTTATTCTTCTTGGAGTTCTCGCCGTTGTAGAGGAGCACGCGGTTTAAGGGGTTGGCATTTCAGGGTTGGTTGCTAATTCGTTACGGGGTGTAAGTGTTAGCCATGGGCTCTGGTAGAGGGAAAATGGAGAGGCTGAATAGGGCTACGCGGACTGTGTTTTTCATGCTGATCATGATTGGATCTCTGGTAGCATCTTCCGCTGCGTTGATCGTGGCCATAGCAGATTTAATCGTCCCCTGCGCGCTTCTTTCCGTGTTCACATGTTGTAATTCATGTTACACTTTAAAGTTCGATTGGGATACATACTCTTTCCGATCGTCCTTGGTCGATATACCTCTGGTTTCTCTGGTTCGATCGATAATAATTTTATGTAGGTATTGATTTCCTTTTTTTTTTCTTTTCTTTATTTCTGTTTAGTTCGAACTGCAATCTTTAAAAGTACTTATTTCAACTCGCCGTGAGCACGGAATATCCTGATCTTTACAACAAGCACTGTAGAAATTGAGGCAAAATTCAGTGATATTCTTGGAATTTAAATCATCATAGCCGGAATCTGAACTTTTTAGGTAAAATTTAGTGACAATCTTGGATTTAAATCATCGTGACTGGAATTTGAACTTACTAGGTAACGTTCAGTAATATTCTTGGAATTCAAATTGTCAGGACTGGAATTTAACTTTTTCGGTAAAATTTTGTGTTATTCTTGGAATTTAAAGCATTACACCTGGAATTCAAACATTTTAGATAAATCAAATATTATCGTTGGACACAGACTCGAAAGATTTGAAGAAAACCTTAGTGTCTAACATTTTCCATCGGCAATCTTTTTTTAAAATAGATTCATCAATTAAAGCCGAGCATTTGACTCAATTTGCAGACTAAAATTAGATTGTACCAGAAAATGGCCTAAATCTTTTCATAAAAAATGATTGGAAATTTTTGTGAAAGGTTCAGGGACTGTTGATAACAATCGTTTGATAGCTCTTTTTTGAAACGCTGTGTATATTATTTCATGGAACAGATAAGTACATCATAGATCAAAGCACAACAAGGTTTCTGGGAAAATATGTACCTGCGTGTTAGGAGAAGGGGAGTCAACATCACGATGAAAGACACGGACTATGATTTTCACAGGCACAGCCAACTCTTGCTTAAAACTCTTAAAATCCCCTAAACCATAAGGAGAAGGATCCACCTGAAAAGTAATTTTACAGAGATGTTTTCAAAGAATGCCAATAGCAAGGAACTGCACCGAGTGCCGGAAGGATTTGCAGCTGCTAATCATCCAGGTGTCTCCTAGAAGGGGACCTTTACACAAAAGAGGGGCATTGAAGAAGAGGTGATATTCAGCCTGAAACCATGACTAAAACACCTTGGCAGCACATCTCTAAAAAAAATGGGCTACTGTTTCAGCCTTGCCACACAGAGCAGAAGCAGCATCTGATACGTGAATATTTTGAATCCTATGCTTGACAGCCAACCCTTATTGGTGCAGAAGCCACCCCTAAACCTTGTGTTTAAAAGAGGAGTGTGATTTCCAATATCCAGATGGATTGGCACCTCCACAGCCAACGCACCACAGGGTCCTTCACTCCCTACTTTTTGTTCAAACTGGTAACAATGTCAGACGTGTACCTTACCATATGATAGAGATCCTTGGTCACATAAATGTAAAAGGGCTTCCCATTCCTCCATCTCCAATCCCTCCAAAACGGTCCCAACCCTTGCAACTGCATTTTAAAAAGACAATCAACAGAGGGTCAATATTTTGAAATTATAAAAATTGAGCAATTTTTCTTAAATTCACAATCCGAATTTTGAGTTAAAAGTTTTTTTAAATTAACCACTAGTAATATTGTTAGATAAGGACTGCATTGGAATCTCCCTTAATATTACAGTCCATGCCCTTATGTGGTCTTCAAATGATATGAACTAGATTGTAAATGGCAGTGTTTTGCCTGTCTTGAGGAAAGAACCGAGGAAGGATGTGTGAAGTGGTCCTTAACTATGGCTTGTTATGAACAGGAGAATTTACTCTGATTTGATTTCACCTTTTCTGGCAGGTGCCTATTATGTCTGTGATGTATATTACCTCTCCTATGGTCCTTACCTTGCTACAAATGTAATCTGCGCTCTGGCATCAGTTGTGATTCTGTTGGTTAAAGTTTGCTTGTTCAGTTTTTCGGATGCTTTGGGAAGCTTGCCACCTGCAGCTAGAAGCCCTCGATTCAAGCAGTCATGGGGTATGCCTGCTATGTTCTTATCTTCCATGGTGTTGGCTCTTGGTCACATTGTCGTGGCATATAGGACACGATGTCAGGCCCGGCGGAGACTGCATTTTCAATGGATTGATCCAGAAGCAGTAAGATATCCATCCCTGTTAGTGATAAAGCATTAGTTATCCATTTAATAAATGAATGGATATGGCCATTTAAGGAACAATTCCAATGGTTAGTGTTTACCTTTTTACGTTTTATATAGATTCTCACAAAAGAATTTGCCATTCAATTGGGTAGATTTTTGTTAAAAAAAAAAAATTTCTATCCAGAAATTTCATGACACTGTTTCTGTTATGATCCCAATTATTCCTGAAACTGTTGAAACCATATTGAAAAAGCACCAAGAAATAGGCATGCATGCTTGTCGCATATACATATTATCTCTCTGTTGCAACTGATTATCCTTCATCATGTCATAATAATTATTGGGTTTATCCCTTTGACCCTCAATGCTTACTTCAAATGGTATCAAAGCTTTGATCTCCAAAAGCTTCAGCATTTTCCCACCATTTTCCATTTGTATCAAGATAAAAAGACTCAACAAAGAAATCGCCCACATGGATCCCTTGACCTCGCTTCCTTGCTTGTAGTTGGCCACCACGTCTACACACAATCTATTGAGACCATAGGATTGTGTAAATCCTTCTTGTTCGCTTCCTGTCTAATTGGCCTGCAGTTCATCTCACAAGCATATTAGATAGCATTCCTATGAAATGCTGGGTCTGTGGACCTCTATTGAGATCCTAAAGTCGGACCAATTCTTTCCATTGGAATTTAGATCCCTAACATGCCTCCTTTGAGGCATTCTTTTCTGATGCATTTCCCTTCTTTCGTTATCTATTATTCTTCAAGTTCTAACTTCTCCGCCAACTTTCAATCTATGTTTCCATTGCAAAGGCCTTGTCTTTATCTGCTTGCATTAGCTTCTATATGCCAATCCAGTGGTGTTGAAGAATAAAATTCACCCATCCCAGCAAACATGTATCCTAATGTTGCTGAACTACCATATTTGCAGGCTTATTGCTTTTCCTCCTTACATGGAAAAATTGGATTTCCTTAAATATCACTCTAGCTTATTTTTTATCTCTGTAATCTGGGCTTGGATAGCCTGATGGATTTTATGTTGGGTGTTCTTGCATTCTCTAGATTGATTAAGAGCTTGGAGTCTCCTTCCATTACTACTATAGAATCTAGATATTTAATATCTTCGCTTCTGTAATAATGACCTCTGGCCTCTACTAGATTGTTGACAGTTGGAGTATTCTCCCAGGTTGGCACAAAAGAAGTTTACTTCCACTTGAAATTTTATATATATCTGTGCAGCTGTCCATCCATCCCTCAGGTTATCCTTTGATAGCCCATCAAGGTTTATCTTTAGGATGCCTTCCTATGGTGTGGATTAGCGACCATCTTACTTCAGTCTCTTTGGTCAGTCTCTTGGCTCGATGGATATTTTCTTGCACAACCTGCCAGAAATTAATTAAGACTTTCCCCTTTCCTACAGTTTCTGGATATCCTCATTTAATTAAAATTTCAATGGATGCCATTGTTTCCTTCATGATAGTCCCTCGTTCCAACCAAAGCCACTTTCTCATCTTTGTTACAATTCGAAAAAGCTCTTGTTCCTCTTCATCTAGGAATTCCAACATACAAATGTTGGACTGATCTCCCATAAGATGTTGATGATTCTTGACTTCAAGGAAGATCTAGGCTAATCACTCACCAAAAGATTAACTTATTCCAATATCTCCACCCTTTTCTTATTGTTTTGGAGAATTTATTGCATATTTGCTGGGCTTAGATACATGTCATGAATAGATGGTGGTGATTTTCCTAGTGTACCAATTTATGCATCTTCCATCTACTTAGCCCTATTAGCCACATGAAAGTTTACTGCCATCTTAAAGCATAGGTAAATAATAAATAGGTACTGCTTGCAGAAGGCTACAATTTGTCTTCCAGTGTTAATTATCTATATGTCGATGATTCTAGTCTTCATTGAATTTTCTAAAAGATTATTTCCTAACTTCTGCTTTATTTTCTTTGTCAAGTATTGGATCTCCTAATTATATTGTAGGCAGCCTCAGCCCAACAACACAGTATATTCTCACTCACTTTCTGATATAGTATTAAAGGACATCTTCGATTTTTTTTTGAAATGCTGCATATATTACTTCAAAGATCAAATCAGTACATCAGGAAATAGAAACATTACATCCCACAAACAATAGGGGAACAGGGAAAAGCCAAAAAGGCAAGCACATGTTTGTGCACCAAGAGAAAGAGACTCAACATCATGCTGAGAGACACTGAGTTTGACTCTCACATGCAGAGCCAATTCCTACTTAGATAAGATAATATAAGATAATTTTATTAATATCTGACAAACGACCACAAAAGTAGGTCGATGGGGCTAAAAGGTATATCTAGTATGAATACAATGTGGGAGTGCAAAAGCAGCTCCTAGGTAATGCTAAAAGATCAAAAAAGCAAAAGAAAAAGTGCAACCTAGATAACCCTCTAGCTAAGCTAATCACTAGGTCTAACTAAAACCAAACCCAAAAGATATATAGTAGTGTCATAGGTGTAGTGATACAAAGTGAGAGTCTGAAATTGGACGTCATGCTGCTAATCAAGAAAGGGAGAAAAATGAGGATATGATTTTTAATTCTCTTGGTCCTGATGATTGAGGGTGAAGGGGGCGATGACGGTGTTGGCTTGTTGTTAGAGTCATTGGGCACCATAGTGGGATCTGTTCGTGCGATCCTAGGGGCGACGTAGGAGCGAGAGAGCCCCCCTCCCCTACCATCCAAGGTCGAAAGAAAGAAGCTTCAAATAAAATTCTAGCTACTCTGCTGAAGCTAGGAGATAGTTCGATGGGTGGGAGGCACCCTGCTCTGGATTTGTTTGGTGTCGTTTCGTCTATCACTATGATTATGTGCGGTTGGAGGTTTGGTTCAACACCTCTGAACTAGTCTCGAGGATATCCATTGATGTCCTTGGGGGGGGGGGGGGTTGAGGGGGAGANACATGGGGTATCACCACTCTATGGTCTAGAATACTTTGAAGTTCTGCCCTGTCTCTTGTTACCCCTGATCTAGTGAGGTAACATAAAAATATGAGGTGATCCTCCTAGTAGTCTCATGGCAGGGTAGGGCAGGACATGCAAGAACCGGGATTTGTGGTTGAGTATCTTCCTGATGAAGAGCCATATTTGATCACGATACCACAAGAAAGTAG
Organism: Picea engelmannii; assembly: GCA_009831015.1. NCBI lineage: Eukaryota > Viridiplantae > Streptophyta > Pinopsida > Pinales > Pinaceae > Picea > Picea engelmannii. The sequence continues at coordinate 43,580 of ML777971.1, forward strand.
AAAGGGAGCTCCTTGAGCCCCTACATAGGCAAATGACATCACCCTCTAATCTCATAGTAGAAGGGACACCTGAAAATGAGGTGCATATCTGTCTTTGGCTCCTGAAGGTGGCACATCTGGAAGATCTTGTTTGGCCGAGGAATGTGATAATCCGTCTCCACTCAGAGTTTGTGAGAGCCAACCCGGAGCTAGCTTAGAGGGATCCTAAGTGAATACTTCCAGTGTCTATACGCTTATGGGGGTTGGACGATGATGCCATCTCGTGACTCCGAGAAGTGCTCTAGATAGAAAAACATCTTTGAGCCCAGGTTCTCCAGAGGTGAGGTCCAAGTAACCTAGATATATAATCTATATATGCCCTCTCTAATGGATTGATTCAGTTCCTGCCTAGTTGGTAAAAGATGGCCTCACTTTGTCAAGGCTAAAAGAAGAGGGGTTCGGAAATGTAACTTTACATCGATGCTTCTACATAAAACCTATAGCAATCAACTGTATGAAATGCGACAATTATTTGCGACTATCCCATACCATCCAAGTATCACCTAGGAGAAGGCCTTTCCACGAAAGTGGGGCAATAAAAAAGAAGTGATATTCATCTTGATAACATGTCCAAAACACCTACACAACCCAACATTTCTGAAAAAAATGCACCACTGTTTCACCCTTGCCAACGTCTTTCACACCTTCTCTATGAAGTCTACTCTTGACATCTGACCCTTGTTGGAGCAAAAGCCACCCCCAAACTTTGTGATTAAAAGAAGAATGTGATTTCTAGATGGATTGGCATCTCCTCAACCTATGTGCTTCAGGATCCTTCATGCCCCACCTTTTGTTCAAGTGAAAGACAATGTTAGTGGTTTTCCTTACCATATCATAAAGATCCTCGGTCACATAGATGTAGAAGGGATTTCCATTTCTACATCTCTAATCTCTCCAACATGGACTAGACCGATGTAAGTGCGTTTTAAAAAGATACTCAGCGGGAACCATCAGTGCATTTTAAAAAGATGCTCATCGAGAACCATGCGATAGAGGTTTTCTAACACAAATTTATTTAAATCAGTGAACTTTTGGGCCCAATTAAGGGTTCACCAAGTATGCCATTGTTGTTTCTCATGGTTCCACATATCTTTCCAAAAAAGGAGACCTTTCCTAGCAGAGTTAAGAACAGAGAAGGATCTAATGCACTTTCCGTTCAAAAATTCCCAATTTACCTTTTAGTAAGGTTTGGACATATACAGCTTCATCAACATTCCCTTTTGTCCCACTGTTAGGTTGTGTATAATTTCTTGAGTTATCATAATCCAATCAATTTGTCTTTCTTCTCCATGGCATCCTTGTTTTGATGATATTATTTTGGGCAATACCCTTGAATCTTTCTCAGATAGGTTTGTAGATCATCTTTAACAAAGTGATAGTTATTTTGACTTATACTAGGGATCCATGGGGAGAGTGTGGAGCGTCATTAGAGACATCCCCTGTCATCCTCGCTATGCGGGAGACAAGAATGTTATCAAAACCAACAGACCAGATTGGTTCACACTTGGAGGACCCTGAACCGACACATGGACTAGATCGGTAGGATAGTTTGGGCCAGTTCCAACTTGAAGCGGTCCCCGACCCATGAACCCACCCATGCCAATGCGGCAGAAAAAGGAAAAAAAGCTATGGAAAGGCCTTATTTTCTACTGGAAGCCATAACTTATAATATTAAATTCTTAAAGTAAAAGTTGATGTTCTCCTTTATCTTTCATTTTCTATCCTTTTGCTTCAATTTTTAACAGTACCATTAATATTTCCAGGATGATTGAGAGTGGTTCCAACCTCATCATAATTCACATGAAGAAACTAGAATTTTATATCCCATTCAAAATTTAGTAGATTTAATAGTTTTTAGGATTTAAGCTTTCAGAATTGGCAGGATTGCAGTATTTCAGGACTGGGTTCTATCATGTATGAGGGTATGGGATTGGCATTTAATAGAGAGCATTGATCCCTATACTCCAATGTTGGTAGTGTTGACCATTGAACTCATCTGTCATGACATAGGTCAAAATATACCCTTTACTCAAGCTGAAACCACTGATTAGGCATGCCAAGCTTCCTGCCTCACTTTAATGCTTGGATTAGCCAGTTCATCAAAATTGGAGGGTGTTAACTTGAGCAACAACAGGGTGGGAATGGGCTTGGATCCACAATTAGCACCAATCACTAGTACTGACATCCTTGGAGGATCTTATCCTAGACTTTTGTTCGTAGTGGAATTCTTCCTCCCTACAAATTCTAGTTGGTTCAACAAGTCATTTTCTTCTAGAAGTTTCTATCTTGTTAAAAAATCCTGTTGAATTTCCCCCTAAACATTTCCAGCCTCTTGATCATCTTCTTAAAAGTCTTTTAAAAAGCCTTCTCATTCCCAACTTTCAACTGGACTTGATCATATTTTAGTCGTTTTTCCTAAGACATCCATCTTATTTACACGTTTGCATTGTCCCTCCCATTATCACTGTTCAATGCTTTTCCAGATCAATGTGAGTGAACCATATTTCCTCAAACTTGATTGGGGCATTTCTAAGAGAAAAATCTCAGTAGCATCTTATCTTATTGGTCAATAGTAAGATTCTGCATCCTTTGTGGACAAAATATTCCACCCTCTTAATATATCTATATCAAGACTCGTTAATCACAAAACCTGATGATTCTTTACATTATTCCAACATCTCGATTCTCAGCACTCTTATTGTGATAGGTAAACCAAGATTCCTTACGTTGCATGTCTATTAGTTCCAGCTTTTGGATAAAAATCTGCCAACTTGGCACTAGCCCTGTGAAGATGTCTTGAATTCCCCTCATTTCCTCTAGATATAAAACTCTGTTGTCATGTTGTATTAACCAGTGAATATGCTTACTCGCCCATCCAAGGGATTCTAAGTTCTACTGATATATCTTTTTACCTTGGATATTATTTGGAGCATAAAAGTCATGTTTCGACTAAGTTACCAGGATCTGAATCCGGATACTCATACAGATCTGCCAGATTTTTGGAAAGCCAGGATCCAGATACAGTGGGGAAATGACAGGCATTAAAAAATTATAAATATAATTTTATAATTTGGAAAAAAAACTGTAAAACTTCAGTTTCGATGCGATACGTAATGCACATATCACATTTGATACATGGCACATTATGTATCATATGTCGAAGTTTTTATATCATATGATACATTGTACATTATGATTCAATTATCATATTTTTTCTATGTATATTACTGATTGCGTCAAAACATATTACTTTTTTTTTTGAAAATACATCTTATATATACAGTAAATATTTACATCAGCAAAACAAAAAGCAGAAGGGTATATAGAATGGAGCTTATATCCTCTTCCTATGTGCTACTAAAGTGGAAAGAAAATCAGAATATGCTACTGCATCTAGAGACTTGGCATCCTTAATAAGCAAAGAACCTTTGGCCAACAACTGCGTACATACCTCATCTGTCCACATGGTATAGAAAGCATACAAAAAACTAACCTCATTATCAAAAACAGGTCTACACTAGATCTTCCAGAGGGAATACAGAGCAGAGATCCTCAGACAATGCCAAATACCAATGAAATAGAAATGAACCAAATTGCTGCAATTACCAAGTAGTGTTGCTTGCCAATGAATCCTTCCCTGGAGAAGAACTGAATATTGATCTTGAGTCTATTTCCAAGTTCCAACCATTCTTTGCAAAGGGACAATTCCAAAACACATCCTTCACTGACTCAAAGCATCAGAAAACATGACAAAGACCATTAGAAGGCCTACTCTTTGACAACTTGACCTTGGAGAGGAACCCCTGATAAATAACCAGCCACATAAAAACCCACAACATGGAGGAGACTTGAACCCTAGAAGAAAAACTTGGCATCGGCAAGGGTCCTGAAAACATCGCCTCGGAAAAAATCGGCAAAAAAATCAGAAAACCTCGGCAAACATTAAAAAATACATAATTTATTAATTTTTTTTCAAAATTTAAACATTTTTCAATATTTAAAGCAACAACAACATCATATAAACACATAGGCACATAAATATGGAGAAAGAATTGATATATATGATATAGTGGATGCCAAATAAAAACCAATACATCAAAGTCATTACTGAAAGTCTAAAACCAATACAAAATGACATCAATGATCACATATATAAATGTATATGTCCCAAAACTAGCAACTAGCTAATGATATCAAATTATCAATGCCCTCTCCCCCTTTTACGGGAAACAATTAGGGGTTGTTTGCCAGGCCTTGAACTAGAGGCAAAAGGTCCTGGTCGGGCATCAATGCTGGATGGAGGACTAGCTACTCCAATATGTGTAGAAAGTGGTGTTCCACTTTCAACTAGCTCATCATCCTCCATGGTGTATGGATGAATCTCCTCGTTCTCGTCCTCGTCCTCGTCCTCCTTTGCACACCCTCAAATATGCTTGATGGCCTCCACAAACATCTTCCCTTGCTGCTCCACACAAAATGCAAAATACAATGAGCCAAAAAAAACCGAATCGGGCTTTTTATCCCTTGGCCTGGGAAAACCTGGCGTTTTTTTCCGATTTTTGGCGATTTTTTCCCGATTTTTCCGAACCTCAAAAAATCACGATTTTTGGTTTTCAAAAATTTGGAGCAGTGAAAAAATCACGATTTTGGCGATTTTTTCCGATTAATCGATGATTTTTTCTATTAGGACTTGAACATACTACACACTGTGCAGTTGACAAAACCACCTCTCCTCCTTATCTATGGACACCCAACACACATTAAGGACAGGGGCCAATGCATGGCGTTGATGCAAAGGGGAATATAGCCTCCATGAGTCATACTGTTGAAGGGGGTGACCAAAACTCCACCCCCGATCCTACCAAAATGGCCCTAACATTGCAGTACTCATCATGGACAAATCCTCCTAAGGAATGAGCCCCAAAAACTCAGCAATAGTCGATTGATCAGAGGGAAGCAAAGCATGTTCACATGCCAAAGTATGCCAATTCCTCTAGGAACGTGCCATTGAATCCCATAGGTCTTGCCAAAAGAAGATGCCCTTACTACTTGTTGGCACAGGGGCAGACCCAGGGTTCAACTCTAGCAGCGCACCAACAAGCGCTAACTACTGGCCCTTTCAGCAACACCTGCGAAGCAGATGCAGTGTCACCCGAAGTAGCAATAGGGGGTTGTAGGACACAGGTGTCTACAATCATAGGAAATGAAAAGTGGATCGAAGACAACAATACACAACAATCTAGTTATTATTTATCTCACTTAAGCCTACTTCGCAAGTTATATCTTAGATCTTACACAACAATGCAATAAAAGTATCATAGATGGAAAATAACACAACATCAATCACACATAACAACAAGATATACGTGGTTCACCCTCTCCCTAGGGCTACGTCCACAGAACTGTATTTCATAATATATTAAATGAAAACATACAGTTCTATCTGCGCACTTAGCTTGCAGATCTCTCTCTCTCTTCTCCCATCCCTCCGTGCTCACCCAGCTGAAGATCTTACAATACAGTCTCAACACTGTTCTCTACAATTGATTCTCAGCAATGAACAACAACCATCATAGTATCAACAACCCAACCTATAACTTTCTAACCCTCCCAGGTCTTCTAGAGCTTTATTTATACATTACATAACAAAGTCTAGGTGTCAAAATCCTAGGTGCCTCATTTCATCTGCCATAGATCTTCCTTGGCTTCTTGACCGAGTATGTACTAAATTGCTTGTAATAGTACTCTGATTGCTCTAACTACTATGATTATTTAATGCTTCTAAAACAACAGGAGGAGTGATATTACTTACTTCGACATTAGGCGCAGTGCCTGAAATTTTTGGTTTTCCTCGACGAAGTTCTTCGGTCTGTACTTCCTCTGTTCTCGCGGATTCTGAATGTTCTTCGTCTGTTAGATCTGCTTCTTCTCCACTGTAGAATCCCTCGTCTCCGTAGTTTTCCTTAAATAGGTTCGCAAGAGGAACCTCTCTAAACGGCCTCCCACTGCGTGTGTGTCCAGCCTCTGTGTCACTGTCGCTGTCTGAATTCTTGAACATTAGCTTCACTGTATCTTCAGGATATTCTTCTCATGCAATAACATCTTAATCCTCAGCTTTAAGAAGTGTAGGAACTTTCCTCTAGGTCCCTTAAAGAAGTACCTCTCTGCTTGGCTATACGATTCAACTCTGTCAATGGAAAACTCAACAATGTAATCTCCAATAGTGCTATCAAACCAGAGATCCACGACCCTAGACACAACGTTATCAACTCTCTTGACCTTCTTGATCAGCGTTGGTGTCCAAACCACAGGTGGTCTAGATCTGATCTCAAACTGGGTATCTGCTAATCTTGCTAACCACTCGTATAACTCTTTATGAATTCCTCCAAAGAAAATCTCGTGTATGTCAGTGAAGATGTACCTTCCCAACCAGTCTTCTGTACTAATGCTAGGATTCTTGTTCTGGGCTTCAGCGAAGTCCTTCTCTTGTTCATCTATCCACTTTTGAATTTCTGTCTTCGATGGGAACCACCTTGACATGCCCTCAAAAAGATCTCGGTCCCGGTAACGGAACCATTTGTTGGCACAGGGGTAGACCCAGGGTTCAACTCTAGCAGCACACCAACAAGCCCTAACTACTGGCCCTTTCGGCAACACCTGCGAAGCAGATGCAGTCTCACCCGAAGTAGCAATAGGGGGTTGCAGGACACAGGTGTCTACAACCAGAGGAAATGCAAAGTGGATCCAAGACAATAATACACAACAATCTAGTTATTCTTTATCTCACTTAAGACTACTTCGCAAGTTATATCTCAGATCTTACACAACAATGCAATAACAGTATCACAGATGGCAAATAACACAACATCAATCACACATAACAACAAGATATACGTGGTTCGCCCTCTCCCTAGGGCTACGTCCACATAATTGTGTTTCATGATATATTAAATGAAAACATACAGTTCTATCTGTGCACTTAGCTTGCAGATCTCTCCCTCTCTTCTCCCGTCCCTCTCTGCGCACCCAGCTGCAGGGTTGATCTTCGCACCCAGTTGAAGATCTTACAATACAGTCTCAAAACTGTTCTCTACAATCAATTCTCAGCAATGAACAACAACCATCATAGTATCAACAACCCAACCTTGAACTTTCAAACCCTCCTAGGTCTTCTAGACCTTTATTTATACATTACATAACAAAGTCTAGGTGTCAAAACCCTAGATCCAAAACCCTAGGTTAACTTGACCCGTGCTTTAAGGGCTTCGCTAGCCTGTCTTTCCTTCTTTTTCGCGAGGTGCTCCAAAGCACTCGTTGATGTCTTATTCCGCTTGTTGAGTTGTCCACGATCCATCTTTCTTACTTCTTTGTCTTCCTCGATATTCTCTTCCAACGGCTAGCTTTTCCTTCTTTTTCTCCTTCTTTTCTGCTTCTTTTCCAACTTCGACCATTCCTTGGTTTATGTGTCTTCCGCGTAGTTCGTACTTCGCCTTTATTCCTTAATCTCAGCTTCCTTTCATATCCAAGGGCCAACACTACTCAGACAATGTGCTTGGAAACATAGGAGCTCTACAATACAAGAACCTCGTAGCCTCTAGCTCCAAATAGGTTGTTGCGTCAAATCCCAACTTCCTCTATTGCCATTTGTATTCCATCTTACCAAACCTGCTACTGTCTTCCAAGCTCTCCATATACTTTTGAGGATAAACAAGCTTGTAATATGGAATAGGTGAGGGGAGGAAATAACGTCCCACAAGCCAAAAAACCCCTGAACATGGCGAACATGCTGAGCAGTAAGCCACCAATGACGCAACAACACATACTAAGGAGCGACCCCCTCCAAGCAACACACCACCTGTTTTGTAGCAAGGATGCTTTGTTGGGAAGCCACATCAATAAATCCTAGCCCCCCTCATCCTTGGGCATGATACACACATCCTATGGGTCCATCAGAAGGCCCTTCTCTACGCCATACTTCGACCATAGGTCAGATTGGAAAATCTGCTCCAAGCGCTAAAACTGAGCTCAACTCAAGAACCAACAGGAGATAGTAGATGTGGGAAGGCTGAAGAATTTGTCCAACCATAGTCATTTTCCCAGCAAATGGAAGATTTTTATCATGCCAGAAGTGAAGGTTGTTCTAAAGTCATTGAAGACACCAATCCCACATAGCGATAGGCGAGAGATCCACTCCAAAAGGTATGTCAAGATATTGTACAATGATTCTTAGATAAACATAAGTCCAAGTTGTGGGATACCACTCAAGTGAACTATCCAATATGACCAACAAAAGGTCTGCCTTATGATCGCTAACCACTACACCTGAAATTGCATAGAAAAGATCCAGACATGCTGAAGCACCATCCATGGAGTCCTAGTCCGCTTGAACAACTGGGAGAGAGTCATTTGCAAAGTGATTATTACCCATCTTTGACCCATCACGAAGCAAAATGCCCCACAACTGCCCTTGGATTTGGGCAACCTCCAAGAGATAACCCAAAGCATTAGGTGTCAACACATAAATGTAAGGGGCCAAGGGGCACCCTTATCAACTGGATAGATGCAATAGAATCTATGGGGACAAGGAATTATTAACTGAAACGAATGCAGAGGTATTAAGGAAAAGAGTATTCACATGGCCACACACTGGGATCCAAAACCTAAACAAGTCATCATCTTTGTGATAAAGGACCAATCAATCCGATCATAAGCCTTATCAAAACGTCTTCAAAAAAAGAGCCTGTTGACCAAACTCTCGTATCCATTCCATGGCCTCCCAGGCTGAAATCACAGTATCCAAAATAAACCGACCTTGCACAAATCATGTTTGTTCCTGCTATACAACCTTCTTGTCCACAGTGCGAATACAGAGAACCATTGCTTTAGCCAAGATTTTATAAGCAACACTAAGCAAAGTAATAGGCTTCCTTCCATGGCTAGACAACAAAAATCATCCCCTACCGTGCCCCACATGGCCTTGTAAAAGTCACAAGCCAACCCACCCAAACCTGGGGAGTTTCCGTTTTGCATGGGGCTAAGAACTGCAAAAAGCTCCTCCTTCAAGAAGTCACTGTCACTATCCAGCCTGTCTTAGTCCCCAACAAAAACCATATGCAGGATAACTTTGTAACAAGAATTCTTGGCACCCACCACACAATCCATCAAAGCATATGGAGAAAAAACATTCTGAAAGTGTAAACCAAACATACCTTTGACCTCCTCTGGGTCTTCTGCAAGAGAACCATTTTCTCTATGTAAACCAAGTAGTCAGTTAGCCACAAACTTCATTTTCAGAAATCAAAATAGAACTTGGTGCTGTTGTCCGCTTCCTTAATCCACTACAACATATTACTTACTATTTATTGTATAACACATCAAAACCACGAGAAGTTAACCGGGTTGGTGAAAGTGGGGTATTTTGTTAAACCCCCACCAAGGTTCAAATCTCACAAGGCTGGTTTGCCCCACAAGGTGACCACAAAGGTGGTAGAAACCATCACGGCCATTAATTAGAGATAGGCGGCCTCGTGCCCTTCCAGATAAAAGCCACAAATGGTGTCCCACCTTCAAGTGATGCCTCATGTAGGTTTTCAGGATTAAGGACCTCAGATGATTCCTTTAGAAGCATTATCAATCCATATAACAAATTACAACACTATAGTACTTGATCTGAATTGGTAATAAATTGTCTGCATAGAACAACAATAAATTGTATACATGTTTTCAGTTTAGGGTCACAACAGAGAACAGAAAAACAATAAATCGTATGCACAAAACAACCATTTGTATGCATATTCTCAATTCAGGGTCGCAATATGCTGCTAGTTGAGATTCAGTCCATAAACTAGTTGAGAAGAGATTGAGATTTTATAACAGCAACAACAACATTTGTGCACAGAACAAAAACATTTATGACATTCTGTAAACTACTTTTGGGAAGAATGAGATTCAGTCCATTTATGCACAGAACAACAATATACCTTTGATTAAACTTTAATGATTAGGGCATTCATCATTTTAGGGTGCCTCAAGTCTGCAAGATATGTTTCCCAGGAGGATCCTGGCCGTTTCCAAATTTAGGAGGCAGATCCTGGCAAATCTTGATTTGGATCCAATTTGGGGATCCGCGGATCCAGGTTGCTTCCAAGGTGGATCCAGTAACACAGTGTTTAGGGTCTTACTTTAACATCAAACGTTTATCCACTAGGTGCCCACTATAGAGGCCTCTATTTCCATTAATATAAGTTCTACAATTTTTCCATTTCCCCAATTTATCATCAACTCTGATAGCAGTGCATTGACCTTAATTCCAAACTTGTTCACTTATACTGAGCATATCTTCTATGTTAACTTTGTTTCTTGAACCAGGAAAATATTAGGTTTCTCTACCATTATCTTCGTTTTATTTGATTTCATTATTGGGGCTGAATTTAGTCCCTTCACATTTCAAGACATTGTCTTTGTTCTGCTTAACATGAGGAATTGAACTTCCTCAATAGTTCCTGTATTGTGCTTTGGTGGTCCAATTCAACTGGATCTATTCATTCCACTTAGCTGATCTCCTTCCTTTCCTTTCAAGAGATCCCAAGTCTGCTTTCTATTTGCTGGCCTTTGAAGTTTGAACATCTAACTGAGATTTCTTTGAAAGGAACTCCATTTCTACCGTTTTCTCCCATTTCTGATCTCATAAATACAGAAGTATCTTCTATTGCAGCAGTCTATCTAGATCAATATTTATGGTATATACAATCTTGCACAGGAAGTAAGATTAGTAAATAACTCTCTTAGTTATATCTGCAAATTAATGAATTCTCCTATTATGTTCCTTATCTCCTTGAATATTTCTTCATGCCCGTATTTAGTGGAAGTGAGAATAACAGACTTATATGGAGGCTAAGGATAGGGATTAGTCCACCGGGTTAAAGGCTAAAGTTAACCGTTTAATAATTCATGTATAGACCAGTTTCTACTGTGAAACCATAGTCCTTGAAATAATTTGTTTATCCTCCACACAAGTGAAGATGACCATGACATAACCCTTTATATGCCGATATCTGAAGATCCAATTCTCTGGAGCCTTTTCTAATGGCCTACTCCCAGAAATTTATACATCAGGGTATGATGGCTTAAATAGCTTACCTCATATACTAAAATATCCAGCTTAGTCCTGATCTTCAGACTTTCATCTACTTGCTGTATATAAGCTCCTCTTCAATATCTTTGAACATTCTTTATCACTTTATCCAAGGTTGCTGGTGATCTCTTTAGTGATTTTTCATGCTTTCTTGTAACACCAATCTTAAAATAATTCCTCATGGAATCTAAATCCTCCCTATCCACCAGTGGTTCCCTTTTCCCTCACTCAGCCTTAACTAGCTTGGATTCACCAATCTCAGTTCTCTATCCAATGCCCTAAACCTGTGGTTCCACTCAATTGAGCAACGTCTCATTGCTACTCGAATAATTCATAGACCTTTTTTTTAATTAATGTAACAGGACTTGTGAAGTCCGCTAAGTACTGTGCAAGTCAACTTGTCTTGGCACTGAAATGAGCCAAGTTGACTTGAAGAAGAAAAAACTCAGCAGTTTTCTCCAAGAATAAAGAAATCCCATACCATCAAACCTCAACATAAGAGAAAACATTGATTCTTTCTTTTGTCTTTTACAGTGCAAGGACTTGCTATTCTGCATTTAGTTCCAAGTCAAAATTGCTCTACATTTTTTATAATCTGTTGCATGAAAATTAATATTAAAGTTGTAAGGATGTCCAACTAAAAGATTATAAGCCATATATGGATTTGTGCACAAACGATGTTGAGCATTTTGAAGCACTCATGGATGATGCTAAGACATGTTTCTTTTCTTCCAAGAGAGTGTGGAGCATTTCTTTCTCTTTTATGAATTGCAAAGCAAGTTCATTTCTCAATTTGCTACCCTTTCATATTATGTATTTTACAGCTTCTAGTCCGCAAAGCTGCCTTACATGGTTATTGTGTATTTTATAGCTTCTAGTCTGCAAAGCTGCCTTACATGGTTACCAGAAAGTCCATCGTTCTCCTACTCCAGGAAAAATTACTAAAGTTGGCTCTGAAGGAAAGATGCCTTCTATTTATGAGGAAAGAGACCTACCTGCCAAAATGCTTGCTGATGATGATAGCCTCTTTATATCATGTGAAGGTCTGGTCATCCACTACAAGATTGTTTATGAAAGACAATCTTTTGGTTCAGTGACTCACAACTACTCTCAAGATGCTTATGGAAAGGATGGGTGCACCACACCTGGGAGGCCAAGATTTGACAATCCTTCCAAGGTTGTTTCTGTTTGCAGGAACTTAAGTCATAGTGGGACAAATGCATCATTGCACACTCCCTTAATAAGTAGCTTGACAGAGGAGGTGACAATAGCATCAAATTCTATCTACAATGGGCATTCTTGTTTTCCTCAGCAAATACCTCATTTGAAATTGGAGGATAGCCAAGATGAGTTGGATTCATTGACCAAGCTTTCAAAGCCTGGAATAGTGGGTTCAGAGACAGGAAAACAAAAAACAGGATTGGATGGTATCATTTTGATACATGGGTTTGGTGGAGGGGTTTTCTCGTGGAGACATGTTATGACTACTCTAGCAAGGCATACTGGCTGTGCAGTAGCTGCATTTGATCGTCCTGGTTGGGGGCTCACATCTCGTCCACGAAGAGCTGAATGGGAAGAGAAGAGGCTACCTAACCCATATGAGCTTCAATCCCAGGTGAAAAAATGTCATGTTTAAAATTTACTATTATTCTCTAAAATTTTCTAATAGATGCTTCTATTTCTCTTTTTCTGGGTAACTAATTCTCTTGTAAATTTGAGACTATGTTTTGCTCAGTACTGTATGCGTTGTTTCTCTCTTTTGCATTATTGGTAATTATAATGTAGATAATTATATTGTTCCATCTATTTTCAGATTTTTTGGTTCTTTGGATTCTGATATTTTATTGTATTAATTAATTTATTTTGAAATGCTTAATTTACTCTGAAGTGCATTGGAACTGATAATTGACTTGGTCTTATATCTCTTTAACTGTTGCAAAAAGGTAAATGTTGATGACTATTTTCTGTTCACTGCAGGTTGACTATCTTTTCTCTTTTTGTCACAAGTTAGGACTTTCCTCTGTTGTGCTTGTTGGTCACGATGATGGTGGCTTGCTTGCTCTAATGGCAGCTGAAAAAGCACAAACCAGTATGGATACTTGTCAGGTAGTTTCCACTGCCTTTTCCTTGCATTGCTTTTTATGAATATGAACATCCTATGCAGATAAGAAAAGTGTGTCACTATTGAAGGTAGAAGTCAAGGGAGTCGTACTGGTTGGTGTGAGTGTTTCCAGAGAGGTTGTACCAACCTTTGCCCGAGTCTTGTTGCACACCTCATTGGGACGACACATGTTGCGTCCCCTTTTACGGTCTGAAATAATCCAAGTTGCCAATCGCCGAGCTTGGTATGATGCATCAAAGCTGACACCAGATGTGCTGGACCTTTATAAGGTGACCTTTAAGGTGCAACTGTTTTGCTTGGATATTATATCAATGATTTTATTTGAAATAGCCAGTAAGTTAGTTCACATGCTTGAATGCAGGCACCATTGCGGGTGGAAGGATGGGATAAGGCACTTGCAGAAGTTAGCAAGTTATCCATAGGAACTATGCTCTCTTCAAACAATGTCTTAGCTTTGTTGAAAGCATTGCAATGGTTGCCAGTGCTGATAGCAACTGGTGCAGAAGATATTTTAGTTTCATTACGTTCTTCTCAAGCTCTAGCATCTAAGTTTTCTGATTCTGTAAGTATCCCCATTCTACTCTATTTCTATTATGTGGTTGAATCTTGAAAACATGCTAGAGTAGTAGTTTCTTGACATCTTTAGTGAAAATATCGAACTAATCTTTGTGGCATTGCAGAGACTAGTTGCAATTTCTGGTTGTGGACACCTTCCTCATGAAGAGTGTCCCAAAGCATTGCTGGCAGCCATAGTACCTTTTGTCTCTAAATTGTCTATGGAGTTATCCTCGGTACATTTGGCAGCAATATCAAACAAAGCATTCTTTGAGGACTACAGATAAGAGTTTTATGTCTTGATTGTCTTCTTTATGATTTCGAAGCTCCTAAATGGAAGTTTCACCCCAAATTTCAAGAGCATCGGTGGTGCTCTTTATGTGCAAACAGAGACAACAATTGTCTTTACAGCAAAAGAATAATGCCAACACACTCAGTGAGACTTCTGGTTTACTTAAATCAGAAGTAGATATGCTCAGAGAGACATGGGAAGCATTCAAAACCGAGGATATGGTAGTGCACTTCATCTAACAGGAAAAGATGTTGTATATCTAACTAAATTACATACACATCTGGGAGGCACTCCATTTACAGGAAAGCAGATCATGCTCTATATCCTTGGGTGAGAGAAGTCATTTACTACAGCAAATGTATAGCAGTTATTATGGTGGAATGATGCTGATTCAGGCTATTCTTTGGCTCATCCATTCTTAACTAACATTGCTGGCTGTTCGCCCATTTAAATATATTGATCATAAAGCGCATGTGCCATGTTACTGGCACCAATTTTGTGTGCTTTGTATTCACCCCACTTCTGTATATTGCTTCTTCAATGTGTTAAAGCTACAAAATCATGGCTTTAAATACATCATGTACATGAAAAGCAGGACAATATTCCAATTAGGTTCTTGATGAACTCACAAGTGCTAAGAGAGATTGTTTACATTTGGGGAAATGTTCAAATCTTATGGGTGACATAATGTATATACGCTCCACCTGGCATGCGGCTAAACAGAATGACAATACTCTAGAGAGGGATAATAGAATATTGTATAATGTTGAAGAGTTTGGAAGATGGTGAATATTAAAACTTAACTTTTCATTGCAGCTCTATGGAGAGACTATTTTAGTTGGTTTTCTGAGTTAAAGCAAGACAGATCAATCATCTTCCCAGAGAGATTGCCAGGGTGATCTGGAAATGATGGGGTAGTAGCCAAACTAATTCGATTGCAATTATAATTAATAATTTATTTTTGTTGGTTGAAACTGAGGTTCAGCTTGGCCTGACATATTTTAAATGTTTTTTTTAAACAAATGTTTTCCAGTTTGTGAAAAGTTGGTTGCAGATTTCTAGTTTCATTGTTATTCTTCTTGGCAACCATTTGTTTAAGTCTGACCTCTTGATGCGTGCTTTACTATCCCTTGCTGTATTTCTCACACTGAAGTTGCTTTTGAAATTGTGGTCATCCTCATTGTACCTACATTAACTGCTTCATTTGTATTAATCTCTCCCCTTCAGCAGTTTTTTGCAATGGTTGCGTCATGTATCATAATTGAACATTTTTTTCATTTTATCCATTCGGTAATTTAATTGCCTGTGATATGGAATCTGCAATTGTCAGTAGCATTGCTCTCTTTTCACCCCACCACATTGTCAATAATGTTGCACTCCTAGCCATCCATAGCAATATTTTCATCATATTAGCAGCCTGAACCCTTAGAGCCTCAAATATTAGGAACCCAGACTGTCACCTCTTCATAACAATCAATCTTAATCATTGAACTCATTTGGCAGCATGGTTGGTTCTAGGTCTATCATCTGTCCCGAAAGAAGAGAAAATAATAACACAATATAACATAAAATTGGTTCATTATATGATGCTACTAGGGCATCAAATGACACTCACAGAGCATCCTTATTCTATCTGATAGTAGGGCGATATGTCATTCCATGACTGCGCTGCAACTTCAGGTGGCACTCGATGTCCTTCCCATATCTGACAATGGATTTACGTAACATCAAAATACAATGAACTCATATCTGTTTGCATTTATGCTACTCATGAAAATTATATCATTGTGACTTCACTAGGGTGTCCGTGGGCCTATACAATGTCCTAACCCTGTCTAGCAGTGGAGCTCCACCATTTTAGCTAATAGCATGTGCTTGACATAGAAAGACCAACTACATTGAGCACATGGCTTTTATTCACCTTTAAGTTGGAACTAGTCGGTGATCAGACTCACATTTAATTGACATACATGGTGAATAATGGCTTTGACTCTTGAGGCATTTACCTCCTGTTAGCTATTATTCTTGTCACGGATTCGAGAAACATGCAGGTCTGCAAGTTGCACGAAATGCTCGAGCGCAGCTTAGAAGAATTCTTGTTTTTCCAAGTAGTAGATCAAGCGAGCGGGTGAAGTTTTTTTTTTGGCAGCCGAGATCCGTTCACGAAGCAGATCAACGGTTATCGGGATCTCGGAGTTGCCAATCTATCAAACATTTAGCAGCAAAGAAGTCCCTTCTGTTTGGAGGTTAAATATAGGTCGTTCGATCCAGGGGCGCGTGTCGCAAGGGCTGGCCATCTCGGTGTTTCGCCCGTCGCGACTCCAACACATGAAGAGCAGCTCCGTTATTTCGCGAGACGCGAAGTGCCGAGAGCGTCCGGGAACTCGGGCCCACAGAAGTGCCGAGAAGATCGGGGCCGTCCGCCAGCAGAGACACGTGGCGATAGATCCCGCAGAGTCAGGGATCGGGGAACTGAAAGTCCCGCGCACATGGCAACAGAAATCGCGATACCCCGATACGCGATTTCCCGACAGGGTCGAGGACTATAGTGGAGTACAGGTGGCATTGGCATATCGCGAACTCGGAGATCGCATGTTCGTTGACATCGCAAACCGTGAAATCCCAAAGGAGAATATGATCGAGGGCATATGGTGGCGGTCACTTGGACCTGAGTCAGCTCGGAAGGCGCATCGGCGATCGGAGGATCGCGAGTCTCGAGGAGTTGTGTATTGAGGCGTCGAAAACGTCGAAGTCCCGTCAAAGGTTTGGCTCCGGTCATATAGTGGAAAGTCTTATGGATCGTAGAATAGCCAGGAGGGCTAACCCATAGAGGAGGAGCTCATCGCATATCGGGATATCGGGGTTTCCGGAGGCGAAGGGTTCGCGCATTGCAAACTCGCGAATCCCGAATTCCCGAAAAGCTCGAAGCCTTATCGCATTACCTCCGCCATCTGTCCCTTTCCGCCATGTCCTCTCCCCGTGTCGTGCCAATCGCAGTTTTCCGGCCCCTGTGTTCCTCCACCTGGCTCGTACACTTCAAAACCCGTGGATTCTGCCACTTGTGCTCACCCTATCGTTTTTCCCTTGCTTGGTCACCATCCGTTCGTCACTTCGTATCAAGCCTCCCAGTCATCACGAAGATCTCTATGTCCTGTAGGTGCATAATTGACCTTGACCTTTCCGAGCTCAATGAAGCAGTTATTACAGCAGTTAATGGTGGTTGAACATCTTTTTCACCATAAATGGAAAATCCAGAGATGACTGTAAGCTGGTCATTTCATTCTTAGGCCCTTGGGAACACGATTGCGTCTGCGTCCAGGGACTGCATGCGCAGTAAATGTGAAGACGTAATGTCTTCAATGCAGTGTCTCGATTTAGCTTCCAGTGTTTTTGTTTCAAGTATATGTAGGCATTTTGGCCACTTTTGTAAGGATCGATGGTTGAGCAGAGCTCCCGGGTTGTAAAGTTTTAATGAAGCATTGTTGTTCTGGTTATGTATGAACTTTGGAGACTTCTTGCCTTATGAATGCCAGTTTCTATCATGTCTTTGTTTACACTGTGTTAGAGCAGCTCGGAATTGGAGGATCCAGTCGAGCTGTAACTATTATAGGATGATGTTGTAATGGATCACTGTAATAGTTAYGGAGCCTCTAATCAGTCCCTGTGATTTCCTTAACGCTGAACGATTTGGAATTGGAGGATCCAGTCAAGTCCTCTTTCAGTTTCTTGAAGCTCTGAACCAGGAGGATCCTGTTTTTTAGAGTTTTTCCTCTATAAACCACTGCAAGCCTGATGCCCAGAGATGTTTGTTCACTTTCTCTTAAGTCTTCCACCTGTTCACCTTTAAATCAACCCACTGGCTGAAGTTAGGATTCCAGACCTCCCCTGTTCTTTACGTACCAGACTCAGTCCCTGAGTTAGAGTGTTACCTCCTAGAGCCATTATCTCCATCTGATCACCCTTCATAAACAAATCGTGACATAAGAATGATGGGCGTTGGGCTCTGCTCTTGCAAGCAATCCAGGAGTGACTTCTGACGCTAACACCTCCCATAGAATCGACAACCTATGTACATATTGTAGCAGTTCACACATACTCTTGTTGTCTAACACAGAAACATTTTGCCTGGCATTTCAGAACGCATGGGCTAGGGATGACAACAACTGCTCCCCCCACCCTAGATATGACTTTGTGCATTCATGCAGGCATTTTGAAATGCATCTTAATGTTGATGGGGCCCTAAGGTCACACCTCACATGATATTTTTGGGCAGCACTTTAACTAGTGGTTGGCGCATTAATGAAGGTTTAATTTCATTAAACTTTTGATAGGTCGGCAAGACACTTAACATTGTTTTAGAGGCCGGGTCTCGTGTCTTTATGAGGAGGTAGTTGGAGCCTTTATAGAAAGGGGCTGCACTTCAGAGTTTTGGATGAGGAATGGGTGTGGCCTCTCTTGAACTTTATTGCCATTAATATTGGTGGATGAAATTTTGATTGTGGGAGGTAAAGGGAAGGCACATAGAGGAAGGCTCTAGAAAGAGCCCAAAGCCTTGTAGACAACATTATTATGATTATACTTTTAAAAAGAGTAGAGACAATAGGGAGACTAGAACACAGAGAACAAGAAGAACACAGAAGCTCCCATAGAAGTATAAGAGAAGAAAAAGAAGAGAAGGAATAGAGAGGAATGTTATTGTTCTTCAAATAAGATACTATTGATATGTTATTACAATGATGAGTGTTCCATATATATAGGGAACATAAGGTGACCATCCATGAAAGGATGCGTCCCTTGAATAATTAATAACTATTTGTTATTATATAATATATATAATAATCAATAATAATTATATTATTAATTATTATCTTTAGAGAATGTCTTCTCGATGTTGTCCAAACATCAACACTCCCTCTCAACGAGGAAGATATTCTGCAACATGCCACTCTTGTCTTTGAAGAATACAAACTTCGCCCTAGACTCATGACACTTGTCTGTCAGGCTTGGGAGATATCTCTCTCCCACCTGAATCGAGGAGAAACTCCTTCTGCGATTCTCCCTCTTAGCCAATTAACTCTCTCTAAGATTAGGCTCACTTTGGGTCCGCATGTAATAGCATATAGCATCTTGAGTCTTTATCATTC
>ML777971.1:80020-96544 GCA_009831015.1 Picea engelmannii
GAGCTATCTTCAATGGTTTATGGACGTCATCGGTCTTTAGAATCATCAATATGGTTTTGTCCCTAAGATCCACAAGGATCTCCTTTCACATAAAATGCATACAATCGAGGGTTCTGGCGACTTGGTGGATCCACACAACAAAATTGATGTTCTTTCACTGGAGTTCGATCCTTGGAGTGATTTCTACAAATACTCCAACCGAGCTAAATTCGAGCTACAATATCTCTCTCTAAATGCGATATGCTAAGCAGAATGTACCAAAGTTTCAAAGTTTAAATACTTTGCACTCAATGCGGGTTTGTAATACCTCGAGTTGCAACACCTCAATAATCTCACACCAATCTGGATACGATTATCTCTACTGCAGTCACCTGGTGCTTGGGGCTCGATTTGACATCCATACCCACTTATTACGCCATCAAACTTCAAATTTTGACCTACCACGATTAATGGTCGCACTTCTCTTTGGTTGCACAATTTTTTTAGTTTTTATTTTTTACCTCAACAATCCGTGGAGCGATCTGGAGATAGTCAAATAATCCAACAGAGGTTGGCCTTCCAAAAATACCAGGAGGTCACTTCTCTTTTTCAAAGTGCGCAGATGGACAGACCTTGGCTCATGATGTAACTTTAAAATGCTCAATGTTTGAACTCGAATAAGGTGTTGCCAGAAATTTCTATGTTGTTCTTGCTTAGATCACAAATTTTCTTCAGAATCACACCTTTAAAAATTGGTTCTCACGTTAAGGCCAACAACTATGGATCGATGTTACACAATCACTCTAATTTTTCTCTCATTTTCCTGGGCCCTCCTGTGAGGAGTCAAGCCCAGTCCCACTCTTATACCATGTTATTGTTTTTCAAATAAGATATGATTGATATGTTATTACAATGATGATTGTTCCATATATATAGGGAACATAAGGTGACCATCCATGAAAGGATGTGTCCCTTGAATAATCAATAACTATTTGTTATTATATAATATATATAATAATCAATAATAATTATATTATTAATTATTATCTTTAGAGAATGTCTTCCCGATGTTGTCCAAACATCAACAAGGAAGAAGACGAAGATAGAGGAGGTAGTAACAATAGAGAAGAGAGAAACTAGCTAAGAATATTCTAGCAACAAGGTAGAGGCAGTTTGGTTCAGAGATAATTTTCTATTTTTGTGAATATCTCATGAATTGTAAGCCTATCTAAGGCTCAGACCAATAGGAAATCTCTTAGTCTTAGCATTTTAATAAAGGGACGAATCCCTATTTTGTGATTCTAGAAGTAGATAAGTCCATGGAGGCATTTATTTGAGATTTCCTAAAATCTAAACTTTAATATAAAGAGTTGGTGGTGAAGAATTTGAATTTTCCCCACGTGCACTTGTATCTTTTATTTTTTCACTGTGCTTTTTTATTGTTCTGTACTTTGAGTTTGTCTTGGCAGCCTTGGTGGCTATTATTGTTGAGTGGTTGAAACTCAGCCCAAGGCTAAATTAGTTTTGGTATCAAATCAAGTGTATCCCACTGTAATTGTAGCTTGTTGAGATTGTTGGGTAGAGTTATAGGAGAAGAGGATAACAACCCGAACTATGGTTGGGTAGATGATGTGTGAGAGATTGAGATCACTCTACTTTTATGATGGCGTGTAGAGTTGTCTTGGAGAATTTGAGAAGTTTGAGGAGAAAACAATGCCAACAGGGGAAGCGTTGGGTAGAATTGTTGTAGAAGGTTTATGTGGAAGGAAGTTAGTAGAAGGAAGACAACTCCAACGATGAACTTGGTTAGTGTTGTCGTCCTAATGCATGCCTACAAACGTAAAGAAGTCTCCAACCCACTTGGTGTGTCCTTGGAAGCACAAACTTGAATCTAGACCCATTGTCACCTCAATCTAGACTCCTTCCGTCTAGGCTCACTCCTAGAGAAGCCAAGGGGGGTAGACCCTATTAAACTATGTGAAAGATTTATTGAAGTTCTAGGAGTTAATTAATTTGTTGATTAGGGAGACCCAACCCAATGAGAAACAACCATGCAAGATGCAATCTTTCAAATGACAAACAAACCTTTTATTTTATAATACGAAAATTTAGACTAGTGCCTAAAGATTATAAAATTCCCTTATTGAAATATATCCCCAACAATATATCTTTATAAATTGAAATAAAGAGTAAAACTATCCACACAATGATTCAAAAAATAAATTTACATATAAACAATTACTTTCCAAAGAATTAAAGAATGTTTGAAATAAGGAATAAATAATACTTTGACAAGTAAATAATGCAAACAATTTGCATAAAATAAATGGGATGTAAATACTTGAAAATAAATTGCTAAAATGGAAATTGCAAGGAAATGTAAATGTTGTGCAAGTGTGTAGGTTGTTTTTAGTAGATTTTTAGGTCTCCCTTTGACTTAGGGGGAATTAGATGTGAATTGTAGCAAACCAAAGATATGTGACTACCCCAAGTCCTTATCCCTTTAACCAAGAGGAAATCTTGTTTGCTCAACAAGAGAACAACAAGGTTCTCCCCTAGCTCTGCAGGTCAGATCCAAGGTGTTGGGTGCTCAACAAGGAGGACACTTAGTGTCGTGAAACCGTCTTCGGCTTCAACCCTTTCTAGCCTCCACAAGTCACCATTTTTTAGTGGTTTAAGCAATAATGGAAATGAGTGCCTAATTAGACTAGCCACACAGTCCTTTGCCCTTTCTTATTACCCAAGATTCACAAAATGGCAAGGGGAGGGAATGCAGAGCAAATGGCGGGGGCACTTTTTTGTTTACTTTGCAAGAATGATATCTTAAGCACTAGCCAACACGATATTGCAAGGATGACAAAGCCACTCATATGCAAGGTGTGGGAAAATAAAAAAAATAAATTGCTTAAAATAAATAATATGAACAAACTAGCCACACAACTTTGGCACAATGTGAAGGACAAACCTACCAATTTTGTGACCAAGGTTGGCAAACAAATTAAGCAAAAATTAGAAAATTACTTCTAAACTAACCAACACGATTTTGCAAGGGTAGCTAGGCCACTCACATGCAAGGTGTGGACAAAACATACTAAAACTAATTTACAAATTACAAATTGGAAAAAAAAATAAAGAATGCAAGCCTAAGAGACTCTCTTGGGTTGCTTACAATAATTTAGAAAGCAAGAAATGGAAGAGGGTTTTGCACCATAGCCTTTAGGTGCTTTCTTGAGCTCCCAGTGGCCAAATTTTGGCAGCGCCTCCCCTTAGAATGATGAAAAACTGCATAAAAAAATAAGTAATGCTTGCTGGAAAATGCTAAAAATCACCTAAACAAGTTAGTTTTGGGTTAGTATATAAACAAAAAAAATTATGTACAAAATCTGAACTTGGAAATTGATTGGAAAGCAAGATTTAGATGATTATATGTGCAAAAAATAAATATATAAGAGATGAAAATTATATCATAAATTTAGGTGAATTAAAATGAAGTTTTTGTAATCCTCTCCTCCAAGCTTTGGTAACCTGTAAACCCTTGCTACACAATGAGGAAAGAAGGTGAGATCTTTTAAAAGGTCTACAAAATACTTTGCAAACACTAGTAAAAGTAAATCATATAAACCTATAACAATACTACTACATATTTATCCCTAGCAAAATACTTTGCTTAGGGTTCTTCAAGTAAAACAATATGAGCAAAAATGAACAAAAATGAACAATATTACCTCAAGAAAAGGAAAAGACCATATATGAACAATCAAAGAGCACCAAGAATACACCAAGGGATCCTCCAAAGTTTCACTTTTATTGCATAACAAGTGGTTGCAAAATGCAGCTAGATTACATGAGAGAGAGAGAGAGAGAGAGAGAGAGAGAGAGAGAAAGAGATTTGGGCAACATAGGGTTGCAATGAAACTTGATGATAAAATGAGGAGAGGGGGGGTGTCTTTTAAAGGAGGGAATGAGGAGAGACCCCCCTTAGATGATTTACATGCGACATTCATCAAAGGAGGGAAGATCCAGACAAAGGGGGTGCACTTAAGGTTTGAGGGGCACATCATAGAGAAGGGGGATGAATTGTGAGTGGGGGGGGGCATTTCCTAGTGTTTAAACATCTAATCAAGCATCAATGGGTGCACCCAAGGTGTAGGTTCCTTCCTCATCCTTTAATTTTTCATAAACCCTAAGTTCATGAAGAAGGGCGACGGGCGACGCCCCTCTCACTAGGGAAACTCACTTTAAGTTGTTAACTTGACTTGGGGTGGTTTCTTCTAAGTGGATTTTCACTTTTCAACTTAGGAAATATATTATAAAACTTTTCCCCCTTTCTTTTGTTGGCTTTAGACTCAATTACACTTTTTTTACTTTTTTACCTTAGCCAATTATTTGTTGATTTATGACTGACTTGGACTCCTCATGGACATTGACCTAGAAAAACTTGTCCAATTGAGATGAAACTTGGTCCAAGGGTGTAGGGGGTCATAAGCCATTTGTTTTGAGTACTCACACCCCTATGAAAAATCCTCAAGGACCAATTTTCTACATTTTACATAAAAAATAATTAAAAAATTTCAATTTAAGAAAAAATTTAATTATTAAAAAATCCTATCAAAACCTAGCAAAATTCCGCAAGACTCTAGGAGATGTCTAGCATGGTCATTTACAACACTTCTAGACCTTATTCACCCACTGTGCTCGATCATTATAACTCATTTGACCACTTTGGAAGATTTATTGAGTGAAAAACTCAAGTAATTAAAATCGTTGAAAAACAAGATTAATTACCTGAGGAAAAAAAAAACACTCGATGAAAGGACTTTCCTAATGATAAATTCCTAGGAAATTACATAATTACAACTTGACCCATGCTAACATGATACATTACTTATCCCACGTAGGGGAGCAGACATTCTGTGCAGAGAGAAAAAAGTTATGGGGGCAGAATTTCCCTACTGAGCCATAAGTCTTCGAACTTGTCATGGAACAAGGTCCATGTCTTCATGGTATATGGCGTTGACACCTAGTTGAAATAGGTGGTTAATATATGGCTCCACATGGGGACATATGCTCGATCTTTGGGAAGGAGAGCATGCGAGAACCTCAGAATCTGCAAAACAAAGTTCTCACCAATAACCAACATAAGTACATGTAAAAAGAATAAACAATAATCAATAAATGAAATGACTATACAATGAATTATATACATAAATTAAATAATGAAAAAACTGAAAGAATCAAAGGAGAAGGGTTAGAGATACATTACAAAGGATGCCCTCATGGACATTAGCTGACTACATTGAAGATCATTTCAAGATTGAGCCTTTTTACTGGCATATATGGATTTATGTCATCCAACTGGCTGAGATGAGTTGTTAGAAGACTTGTACACTTTACCCTACTTTCTGATGTTCTAATGTGAACCATTTTTCTTAGTTCTCAACCACTTGATAAAATTTTCTTCGAATCCTTTCTGATGAAGTTGCTTTTGTGCCAAGCGAAAAGATTTAAAGTTTGTCGATTTTAATTCTTCTTTGAAAGGCTTGGAATACTCTTTCATAGGGATGATATGTTAACCATTATTATCATTACTAACTTCCTTATTATCCTTACAAACTTCTACCAGATTTATTCCACTTTTTCTTTTTTTTCTTTTCATTCTTTTTATGCTTGTCCTGTTTGTTGAAGACATTCTCTTTTCCAACATAAATTTCCCCAATTTCTAAAATATCTGGAATAGATGGCCCAAAAATCCTATCCAACTCTTCCTGACATATAACCGATTCATTTGAAAGCTGGTGAACTGATGTTGATGATGCAGTCCCAAATGCCAAATCCAACTCTGTTTCTGATTCTAAAGGAGTCACATCAATATACCTTTCACTTGGAGCTTCTTCAAGAAAAATACCATCAAAAGAATCCATGGTATCCCAAACATTACAAACACTTGGGAGTTCATCCTTAAGTTTTTCCTTGACAACTGCTAAAAAATTAGATGGTACCTCATAACATCCCATGTCTAGTACATGATACACAAATTCATTTATGGGTTTTTTGGGATCTTCAACATGATATTTCCTCTACAATTCTTTGTTTAATCTAAACATGGCCCCATATGGAGTGGGAATGGTCACATAAGTTAAATCCATTTGTATACTACCCCCCAAATATGAAGATGTTTTCCTTGAGAGAAACATACCCCAAGCATCGGGTACATCAATCATCAATATGCCCATCTTTATTTCAATATCAGGGAAGACAACCAAATGCACTTGTAAGCTTTTTATCAAACCATGCACCTCAATTGTTTTACTATCCATGGAACAAATGTTACGGTAAGGCCTTGAAATCCTTAAATTTAACTATTCCATTACTTTCTTAGTCATAACATTTGAACTTTCTCTAGAATCAAGCATGTAATTGTGAAGGAGATGGTTGTTCACAAGTAGAGAAAGAAAAAATGGTTGATTCTTTTCGTTTCCCCTATCCCAATTTTGCAAAATCACAGGTGCATATTGATAAGTTATAACTTGTGGCTTGTCACCATTACCTTGAGGAGGATTTTCTACAGTTTTGAGTAATTTCCCCTTTTGAGATGGAATCTTCATAATTTATGCTACAACGACCAATGTTTTTTCATTATTCAACCATCCTCCTAAGTCAATATTTAACTCTGTAATTGTAGGAACAATTGATTTAGGATGGGGAGGAGGTGTCTTAGGAATACTTGTTTGTGCCCTATCTTGATTTATGGTTCCATTTCTTTGATAAGTGGAGCCTCTATATCTAGCCATTTATGATACTTTCTTGGGAGTAGGCTTAGGACCAAAATTTTATATTACTTTGTCCACAACTTCATTCATGCAATTTACATCCCTACTATGCTCCATCAATTCCATCCATTCATTCATGCCCACATTATATTCATGACTAGACATATTAACTTGCTCATTTTCTGATCTAGAGGATTCCCCTTCATTACAATTTTGAAGAAAATTTTGGCAAGTTGATTCTTCATGAAATTCCCCATAAGGCCTACAATAAGGGATAACTTGGTGGTCAACCAAGTTAGTAGAATCAAAAGGATTTGGGGGCCTTTTATCTTGAGGTGGAGGTCTCTTTGGCCACTTATCATTTGGATTATGATGGGGTCTATTAGCTTGAGCCCTTTTCATGGCTATCAACCTATTTTGCATGACTATCATCTGATTAGCATGGTTAATCTCCATTTTCTTAATTAATTGGGTGAGGTCCTTTATGCCATCATTAGAAGACTCTTGATCTTCCACTTTATTCTTCTTCTCCTAACTGGGTTTGTAAGAATTTCCCCTTGAGAAATTAGACAGATTTGACTGCCTAGCATCTTACATATTTTTATCTATTTTGATGCCATACTTTTGTGCATCCTTTAGATTTAGTGGCTCTTTATCCCTTAACTGATATCTGATTTCACCCTCAAAGGATTCCATATAATGAATTAAGATTGAGGCATCATGAGGCTTAATAGTTCGAGGGAGACTTTTAACCAAATCATTAAACCTCTTATTGAATTCTTCCATTGTTTCATTTTCCTTCTTTTGACTAGAGTTAAGGGAAGCCAATAAATGATGGTATTCCTTCTTATCACCCCATCTTTAATTTAAGGCCTTTGTGATTTCCACTAAGGTGCTAAATTTTTCAGCATCATATTCTGAGAACCATTCTGCTACATACCCTTCCAGAGAATACACAAAAAATGTCATCTTGACATCTTCATCATTGTGACTATTACACCACTTCATGGCGCACAAGTTGAAGTTTGGGATGTGAGTATTGGAACTAACAACATTGTTTCCCTGAAAGGAAGGAAATTTCTCAATAGCTTTGTCTGGAATAGGCTGAGGATAACCTTGAATATTGGTAAGATTACATGGCCTCAATGGGTCACCCATAGTAGTTGTAGGATTATTAGGTACAAACCAGAGATGTATATCAGAGATTGCTTCTTCTCCAAGACTTTCAAGGAGCCTATGAGGAACTAGTATGTTTATTCTCCTCCTATACATCCCTTTAGGTTCATGAAGGGAATCAACCAACCCTTGCGGGTTGCTCCTGGTAGGATATATCAAATAATGAGTCAATGGAGTTGCCACTTGGAGATTAAGCAATGTCTAATAACAGAACTCAAGTTATGACAAATTAAGGGGAAAAATTATTACTTAATTTTTAAAGAGTTAATTAATTTTTGTCAATTAACCAAGGATAATAGACTTATCCCCGGAAACAACGCCAAATATGTTGTCGTCCTAATACACACCTACAAACACGGAGAAGTCTCCAACCCACTTGGTGCGTCATTGGAGGCACAAACCTGAATCCAGAACCACTGTCACCTCAATCTGGATTCCTTTCGTCTAGGCTCACTCCTATGGAAGCCAAGGGGGGTAGACCCTATTAAACTATGTCAAAGATTTATTAAAATTCTAAGAGTTAATTAATTTTTTGATTAAGAAGACCCAACCCAATGAAAAACAACCATGCAATATGCAGTCTTTCAAATGATAAACAAACCTTTTATTTTATAATACAAAAATTTAGACCAATTCCTAAGGATTATAAAATTCCCTTATTGAAATATATTCACAACAAGATATCTTTATAACTTGAAATAAAGAGTAACACTATCCACACAATGATTCGAAAAATAACTTTACATATAAACAATTACTTCCAAATAATTAAAGAATGTTTGAAATAAGGAATAAAGAATACTTTGACAAGTAAATAATGCAAGCAAGTTGTAGAAAATAAATGGAATGTAAATACTTGAAAATAAATCGCTAAAATGGAAATCGCAAGGAAATGTAAATGTTGTGCAAGTGTGTAGGTTGTTTTTAGTATATTTTTAGGTCTCTTTTTGACTTAGGGAGAATTAGATGTGAATTGTAGCAAACCAAAGATATGTGACTACCCCAAGTCCTTATCCCTTTAATCAAGAGGAAATGTTGAGTACTCAACATGAGAACAACAAGGTTATTCCCTAGCTCCATAGGTTAGATCCAAGGTGTTGGGTGCTCAACAAGGAGGACACTTAGTGCCGTGAAACCGTCCCCAACTTCAACCCCTTCTAGCCTCCACAAGTCACTATTTTTTAGTGGTTTAAGCAATAATGGAAATGAGTGCCTAATTAGACTTGCCACATAGTCATTTTCCCTTTCTTATTACCCAAGATCCACAAAGTGGCAAGGGGAGGGAATACGGGGAAAATGGAGGGGAATTTTTTTGTTAACTTTGCAAGAATAAAATTTTAAGCACTAGCCAACATGATATTGCAAGGGTGGAAAAACCACTCACATGCAAGGTGTGGGCAAACAAAAAAATAAATTGTTTAAAAAAAATAATATGAACAAACTAGCCACACAACTTTGACACAATGTGGAGGAGAAGCCTATCGATTTTGTGACCAAGGTGGGCAAACAAATTAAGCAAAAATCAGAAAATCACTTCTAAACTAGCCGACACGATTTTGCAAGGGTGGCTAGGCCACTCACATGCAAGGTGTGGGAAAAAAATACTAAAACTAATTTACAAATTACAAATTGGAAAAAAGAATAAAGAATGCAAGCCCAAGAGACTCTCTTGGGTTGTTTACAATAATTTAGAAAGCAAGAAATGGAAGAGGGTTTTGCACTATAGCCTTTAGGTGCTTTCTTGAGCTCCTAGTGGCCAAATTATGGCAGCACCTCCCCTTAGAATGACGAAAACCTACATAAAACAACAAGTAATGTTTGCTGGAAAATGCTAAAAATCACCTAAACAAGTTAGTTTTGGGTTAGTATATAAACAAAAAAAAAATGTACAAAATCTAAACTTGGAAATTGATTGGAAAGAAAGATTTAGATGATTATATGTGCAGAAAATAAGTATATAAGAGTTGAAAATTATATTAGAAATTTAAGTGAAGTAAAATGAAGCTTTTGGAATCCACTCCTCCAAGCTTTGGTAACTTGTAAATTTGTAAATCCTTGCTACACAATGAGGCAAGAAGGTGAGATATTCTAAAAGGTCTACAAAATACTTTGCAAACACTAGTAAAAACAAATCACATAAACATATAGCAATACTACTACAGATTTATCCCTAGCAAAATACTTTGCTTGGGGTTTTTCAAGTAAAACAATGTGAGAAAAAATGAACAAAAATGAACAATATTACCTCAAGAAAAGGAAAACACCATACATGAACATCCAAAGAGCACCAAGAATACACCAAGAGAAAATCGAGAGATCCTCCAAAGCTTCATTTTTATTGTATAACAAGTGGTTGCAAATTGCAGTGAGAGAGAGAGATTTGGGTAGCATAGGGTTGCAATGAAATTTGATGATAAAATGAGGAGAGGGGGGTTTATTTTAAATGAGGGAATGATGATAAACCCCCCTTAGATGATTTACATGTGTCAGTCATCAAAGGAGGGAAGGTCATGTTAAAGGGGGCACACTTAGGGTTTGATGGGTGCATCATAGAGAAGGGGGATGAATTATGAGGGGGGGGGGGGGGACCCCTTTCATAGTGTTTAAACATATAACCAAGCATAAATGGGGGAGCCCAAGGTGTGGGGCCCTTCCTCATCCTTTAATATTTCATAAACCCTAAGTTCATGAAGAAGGGGGGAACCCCTATCACTAGGGAAACTCGTTTTAAGTTGTTAAATTGACTTGGGGTGGTTTCTTCTAAGTGTATTTTCACTTTCCAACTTATGAAATATATTAGAAAACATTTCCCCCTTTATTTTCTTAGCTTTAGACTCAATTACAATTTTTTGGTTTTTTTACCTTGGTCAATTATTTGTTGATTTCTGACTAACTTGGACTCCTCGTGGACATTGACCTAGAAAAACTTGTCCAATTGAGAGGAAACTTGGTCCAAGGGTGTAGTGGTTCATAAACCATTTTTTTTTATTACTCACACCCCTATACAAAATCCTTAAGGACCAAATTTTTACATTTTACATAAAAAATAATAAATAAATTCCAATTTACGGGAAATTTTAATTATTAAAAAATCCTATCAAAACCTAACAAAATTCTGCAATACTCTAGAATAAGTCTAGCATGGTCATTTACAACACTTATAGACGTTAAGGACCCACTGGGTGTGATCATTAGAACGCCTTTCACCACTTTGGAGGATTTATTGAGTGAAAAATTCAAGTAATTAAAATCGTTGAAAAGCAAGATTAATTACCCGAGGAAAAAAAACACTTGATGAAAGGACTTCCTTAATGATAAAGTCCTAGGAAACTACATCATTAAAACTTGACCCATTCTAACATGATGCATTACAAAATTATCCCATGTAGGGGAGTAGACATTTCGTGGAGAGAGAAAGAAGTTACGGGGGTAGAATTGTCCTACTGAGCCATAAGTCTTTGAACTTGTCATGGCACAAGGTCCATGTCTTCATGGTACATGATATTGAAACTTAGTTGAAATAGGTGGTCAACAAGTAGCACTATATAGTGTTCAAGAGAAAATTGCACATTGAGGGTGCATAGATGGCTTATAGAAGAAAGGTGAAGAATGTGAATTTATGAAAAAGAAAATATTGTGAGGAAGAGGATTTAGAAGAAACATGTGAAGAGATGAGGAAATTGGTGGTTAGGTTGGAAGTTTTGGAGGCAGCCCAAGGGGTTAAGAAAACCTTTGGTCAAGAGGAAATATTGAAGATTTTGAAAGAAAATGGAAGACATCTTACAGAAGAAAAGGCTATGACAGTGATGAAATAAGGCTACATCAGTTGCTTTTGTCCCCGACGATGTGTGGAGTGTCCACTCGAAACGTTGGACATTTCAAAAACTCTTGACACATTTTATATCCAGAAATTTCAATAAGCAAAATAAATATTGTTTCAGAATGGATGTTTTGAAGTAGGCTACTAAGCCTTGCCATGTAAAGAAATCAGAATTTCTTGTTGAAATGAAAAGGAAAGTGGACGAAGACCCCCCAACAACGAATGAGGGTGATGAATATAGTGACAGTGGGGATAATGAGGATGATAGTGATGATATTACTGAGTGCAAACTAAAAGAATGTGATTCAATGGATGATGTTCCTTATGGAACACTAAATTTGTTTGAGGGGGAATATGCATGTAGAGAAGTTAGTAGCAAACAAGGGTTTGCAAATGAAGAAGACACTATCAAGTTGGAATTAATAGAGGTTGAAGGAAGAGTTGGGGATGAAGAATCTAGTGAAGGTGTCTCTATGTTTTTAGGGAAAGTGAGCTTAGAAGAATTGATGTTGTGGATATTGAAGTTGGGGAATTATTTTGAAGAAAATGAGCCCCCCCAAGAGTTAAGTTTGCTTAATAAAAAATGAAAGAAGGTGCAACAGTATGCTGGAAGGAACCCAAAATATGAGACACACAAAAGGAAAAGGAAAAGTAATAGGATGGGAGTACATGATTTACAACCTGATGAAGGAGATAATACACCCAAGAATGAGGACATGATGGTTGGAAAAGCTTCAAGCTTTGAAAATGCAGTTTGAGAGGTAGCGAATTGTTTTGAAAAATAAGGCTAAGGATGAAAGGATACCATGGAGAACATTAAGTTCCTCAGTTTATCATAACAATGTTGTTAAACCTTCAAAATTCAAAACTAGAGGATGAGCAACATGTCTTTGAGTCTCCGCTCGAGTCAGAAGATGATGATTATGCTAAAACAATTAATTGTAAGCTTGAAGAGGGAGTCTTTGAAAACATGCCCACAAAGGAATTGGATTTTATTAACAATATTTATGTTTGTGAATGTGCAGAGATAGAATAAGAAAGACAAAGTCATCTTGTTGATGCTACAAATGAAAAAGAATACATCAACACCATTATTGTAAAATATGATGAAGACAATGAAAAAGAGCACATCAATATTGTCGTAGAAATTGAAGAAAAGTTTGAAGGAAATGGAAATGGTGATGATGTTGTAATGGGGAAGAAATGGCAACTCATGAAGAGGTTGTAGAAAATGAAATAGAAGAAGTCGAGGAAATGGATGAGCAAATGGAAGTGATTAGAATTGAATAAATATATGATGAAGAACTTTTATAAGAAGTGATTCAGATCAATAAGGAAATGAAATTAATTGAGGAGATGGTGATGGAAAAAAGACAACCAGTCTATGGTTGCAAGCAAAGAAAATGATAAATCTATTATTGCAACAATTGAAGTTGAGAGGTCTACAAAAGTATTAGACTACAGAAAAAAATAATAAACTTGAAGAAGAAATAACTTTGAAAGCTATAGACACAGAAGGCCAATATAAAAATAATATCCATATTAAATGTTGTTGTGAAGTTGAAAGCTTCTATGTCCAAGAGGAGCATAAGAATAAGCATGATAAGGGGGAAGAAGTCCATAAGAATGATGGACAGGAAGTTGGAAACATTTCCATAGAAATAGTAAAAGATGACAAGGAGAAAGCAACCATGAGAGTTGCAATTGTAGTTGTCAAGGCTTGAAGGGAAAATGAAGAAGATATGAAGGCAACCCTAACAGTTGTTGATGCAGTAGTCCAAGATGCAAAAAAAAGAAAAGGGGGAATATGGAAAAAGAAATTATTGTTATATTTGACCAATTGTTTTGTGCATATGCAAGGATTGATAGAAGCAATGTTAGGATTGCAAAATTTGAGAAAGAAGAGCACTACGATGAAGTGCTAAAACTACTAAATTATAGCAATAACAAAGAGGAGATAATTGAAGATGGAAATGAATCAAAACTTAAAATAGCAGACATGAAAAAAGAACAAGGTATTGACATAGATTCAATTGAAGAGGATGAAAGGCATGCCAAAAGATAAAGTAATGATGTGTAAGTTGATTATGAGAAGAAGAATAAATATTATAATGTTGAGGATGAAGGAAACAATAATAGTAAAGTTGAAGATGATGATAATGAAAATGAAAATGGAAATGAGGATGAAAATGATAAAATTGATGATGAGGATAATGGTGGAGATGAAAATGATGATGAAGGAGACCCTTGTAGTTATATGTAAGTAAGGAATATTGGGAGGAAAATATGTTGAAGGAATTGATGTGCTATAGAATACCATAAAACAAAATAGTTATCCACTATTGGTGAGTTGGAATTTTTTTTTTGACGAGGTTGATACGAAGAAAGGAGGTGACGTGAGTGGTAGG
Source organism: Picea engelmannii (assembly GCA_009831015.1). Lineage (NCBI taxonomy): Eukaryota > Viridiplantae > Streptophyta > Pinopsida > Pinales > Pinaceae > Picea > Picea engelmannii. Next base: position 94,174 of record ML777971.1, read on the forward strand.
TGGGACCTTGTTGTATGCATGAAATGTCAACATGAAAAAATAAACGTATGGAGTTGTATTAAGTTAAATTTGGATCCATTTTTCTCCATGGGATTTTTATCTACAAAAGAAGAAGGCTCAAGGAGCCCTAAAATGATTCTTAAATGCATATTGTAGAACCAAATATGGTACAGAGACTGACATTGACGAAATAAAAAGAGGAGGGATAGATATGCCTATGTATGTGCTTTTTTCTGAGTTTGATGTAGGCGTGTTACAAATATCATTTTGAATCATAAGGATTGGGGGATGAATATGTTAGCCTCTTTCCCTCTTAAATGTCTCCTAATCATCAATCTAGACTATGTTGAGTCCACAACACATCCTGAAATTCCAAAATTTTTGGGTACCTTTTTTTCTTTGATTTAGCAAGTAAGTTTTGGATATTTTTTAGGTTAGATGATTTCATATAGTTTAGCAAGCATATTTATACCTAAGAAAAGCTAAAGTGTTATAAGTCCCCGAGCCTTATTTTGAATTGAAGAGGTTTATATCGACGAGTTACGGTCACTTATATCGTTGGACCAAAGCCAATTTTCATTGTTGATATGAATCCAAGTGATGTGTTGGAAATAAAGTAGGCATTACACATTAAAACAAAGTGAAAACAATGTACCTAAACAAAGTGGAATCAAAGTGTTGAAGTATGAAAGATAATTTAGGGTGTTGAAACAAAAGTGAAGTGAAGGAGTCGATGCAAAAGTAAGATGCTTGTGTCGTTGCCAAAGAGGTATTACACATCTATAAGTGAAATTAAAGAATTGATTTGAAAGTGAAGTGCAACCACCGAAAGGTATAATAATTCAAAGTATAATCTTCTTTCCTATGATCAATCGTTGGTGATCACTTCACACTTTGTTCAAACTGAAAGTTAAAAGAGGGAAACAATCATAGATTATTTCCAAGCCAATGAAAGGTTTCAATGGGTTATTTAGACTTTATTTTGTAGTAGATTAAAAACCCAATCAATGACACTACCTTGCATAATTTTTGAGATGCTACAGTATCACTCTCCAAAACTCACTTTACGATCACTAACAGGTAAAACTTGACAAAGTGGAAAGTGATTCATATTGACTATTTTTTAGCTTCGAGAGGTATTCCCACTAGGGGCCATGGTGTCAGGAATGTGGGAATCTTTTTTGGCACCAGATCAACCTTTCATTTAAGTGAAAACGACCTTGGAATGAAGCTAGGACCTCATGGGCAAGTTGATGGGATTTGTGGGCTTGTGTTGGGGTTTTACAACCACAAAGATGAATAAAATATTCTAATTAATTGTTGAGTTTAGAAGGGGTTCCTAAAATCACTCATAAGACTCTTATATAAGGAAATGAGATATTGTGAAAAATATCATTGTGTCATTATGGAGTTAGCATAAGTGAGAATGCACTTGTGTTAGGAGATTGGAAATTTCAGCAAGCAAAATTTTGCAATTGTGACAAATTTGACCTAGGGTTCTTGGTGTTTTATGTTTTCGTTTCAGCAAAGGAAGGATTTTGATTTTACCAACCAAGATAGACCACACATGTGAGAAGAGGAGAAGAAGTATCCATACAGGGGGAGAGAGAAAGGCCACACATGTTGGGAAAATAGTACGGACAGGCTGCACGTGTGGTATGGAACTGTCCATACAGTCACTCGTATGGATGGCATACAACAATGAAGGACATGGAACATGTGTGGGAGGGTTTCTATCTCACACATGCGAGTTTTGGGAAAATACAACAGGTCCATACAACTATTGTTAGCAGTCGTACGACTAACATCAGCAGGTCGTACAGGTGGTAGCTGCAACAGATTTTTGGGCATAAAATTTTTGGGTATTTTGTTCAGGTTTGGTTTGCTGATTTTTGTTTTTCAGAGGGTAAGGTTCTCCTCAATTTTTGGTGAATTTGTATCAAAAGGGAGGGTTGTTTTTTCCCCCAAAAAAATTTTGAATTCAACATTTACAAAACATAAAATTTTGTGTCTCAAATATGTGGATGATTTTTCTCAGATCTTGATGTTTCCACTGTTGTAATTTGCTGTCATAATTTTAGTGTAAAATTATTCAGTGATAACAGTCGGGGTTTGCTCTTGTGATGCAGGACCCCTCTCTCCTAGGGGATGCATGACCTCTCGGTCTAGGATTGTTCAATAACTGGAGTCAGATCGACTCTTTGGGCCTCTACTAGACCCACAAAACCTTATCCACAAGCCTCTAATTTCTTCCCGTGCTCGAAAAAACTGTGCAGGAAAAAATGCTCTCTTTGTATTAACATGAATGTCAATTACAATATGTGTAGGCTCGGACTACAACAAAGCCTGGGCTCTTCTTTCCTTGGCTTAC
>ML777971.1:112472-139533 GCA_009831015.1 Picea engelmannii
AATTCTAATTTAGGATATGTTTAAGTCAAAACAAAATAAAATTGATTGATGAATAGGTGTTTTTTACAATATTTTAATTTAACTTGTTTATAGGTTATAGCTAAGTAGGGTTTGGCAGGAGTTGGGAGTCGACTATAGGATTTGGATTGAACACAATATTTTTTTATGCATGGCTTATGGTAACCATGTTTATGGATCATTGAAAATGCACAGGCTATACTTTTTATTGAGGTGCAAGAGAAGACAAGTTTTATCGATAAGACAAGGACTCGGTATGTGGTGGGAAGGTCGTAACAAAAGGGTTAAGTAGAAGTTTATGTAGTAATATTTTCTTTGAAGCAAGTGAGAGATAAATGAGTAAAACACATTTGTGAGGAGTTGAAAAAATTTTAAGAAGAAAATTTAAAGTTACAACACCGGGTTGCATCAAAACATGAATGCTCGACTTGCATCCACCCTTAACTCTAATTGAACATTTGTTCATCAACTCCAATGTTATTGAGTGTACAAACACTCCTTTCCTAAAGCAAAGCAATGAGGTCCTCATGTAGAAAAAAACTATCACCACATCCCACAATGGCATCAATACCTATCATGACCTATAAACTCAATCACACCTTCTAGGCCAAAAATTGACCAATGATTGGAGACACAAGAGTAAGAGCCCTCCACTGGTTAGATACTCGATGAGTTAACTTCTGAATTTTTTCGGATCCAATCCAATTTTTTTCTATGTGTTATATATTTGTTGATTAGGATCCTCCTTCATAAGTTGTTGCTAGTCATAAATACTATTAGAGGTTTTTCTGCCACAACCTTCTCGAAAACAGACACATATTTTAAACCCCAACCTCCAAATCCCTTTGGTAATGATTTTTGTTTCCAATTTACCAAGTGAGAACCCAAGTATTCAAAGTCGCCCTTCCATAGATAATTAAAGCATGCCTTTTGAACCTTGTTGAGGACTCCTTTCAGAATATGGGCTAGTAGGTGCCAATAATATGGAATAGCTTCAATGGTTTTTTTATTAATACCATCCTACCTCCTTGGGATATCCACCTATTACACTAGAATTTAATTTTCTTCTTGATTTTGGAAGTAACCACTTCGAGTTAGAGATCCCATAATTTTTTGGTTTAAAAGTATAACCGAGGTATTGTAATCCATCCTCCAATCTTAATGCTTTAAAATTGAAGATATTTATCAATTGAGTTTTAATGTCATCCTCCACTTTAGGAAAGTAGAGGGTCAATTTGTTTATATTAACCATCATACATGTGGCATCACAAAATAGATATGGTATCTTCTTGAACTGCTTAACTTCAGTTTCCAGGCATTTGCAGAATATGATTACATCATCCACAAATAGTAAATGAGTAAGGTTCTCAAATCTACCAACTCAAACCCCTCGAATTCTATTCACCCTTCTTTCCTCAGCAATAGCCCTATTGAGACCATTAGCAACTAACAAGAATAGGTATAGAGATAGTGGGAATCCTTGTCTTGATGCCTGAGATGATTTAAAAAATGAAGAGCTCAATCCATTTATTAGTACAATGAAGGAAACTGTAGTCATGCATGCCATGATCCATTTGACCAAAGATAGGTCGAATACAACATGCAATAATAACAACCCATAATAGAGCCAGGAGATATGGTCGTATTATTTGGATAAATCTAGCTTGCTTACCATAGTTGGGCACCTTAATGTCTTAATTGAATGTAGACCTTCCTACACTACACTGATTGCTTCATGAATTAGTCTCCCCTTGAAAAAACTAAACTGCTCAAGAGTAATTAACTTTGCCAACACTAGTTTTAATCAAACGACAATCACCTTTGCAATAATTTTATAAAGGTTGTTACATAAATATGTAGGTCTAAAATCACTAAAAGATGATGGAGAATTTACCTTGGGGATGACTGCGATAAAAGTGGAATTAAATTTACCTATCATTTTCTCATTTTGGTGAACTTCATCCACCACCTATAGTGAATCATCTCCTAGGATATCAAAGAATTCTTCCAAAAAAAATGTTGACCAATCGTCCAGGCCAAGACTTTTATCTTTTTTAAAATAACATATACTTCTAGGAGTTCCTCACTTGACACCAGATTGTATAAGGCTCAGTTGTCCTCCTCCTCCACAAGTCTTGGAAAATAAGATATTAACTTGAGGATTTCCCCTATATTGACCCAATCATGTTCCTTAAATATTTCTTTAAAGTGTTCCACCCCCATAATTGTTAATTCCAAGACGCCTCATGCCTTGTTACCTTAGGAGTCATCTGATTCCCAAATGGTATTGTAATTTTTCCTGTAATTTGCAAATTTTTGGAAAACATTGGTGTTTTGATCCCCTGCAGCAATCCACAAAGTCCAACTCTTTAATCACCATTACTTCTCTTGATTTAAGAGCATTTTTGCTTGGGAAGACTCCAAGGAGTGACACTTGTCAAGATTTGATTGGAAAACAAGGACACAATTGTGTGTTTCATAAATATCTTCCAAATCATGTGTTATATCCCTTATTTCCTTGTCCCTAACCTTTCTCCTTTCACCTACCCACGAGATAGCCTTTTCCTTGATCACCTGAAGCATAGAGGAAAATTGTACACTATCTAACACCCTTGTATCCACTTGATAATATTTCCAATTGTCTCGAATCGGGCTATGGAAGTCCTCCTACTTGTACCAAGAGGGATTATACTTAAAAGGGGCACAAATTTTCTGGTCACCTTTCTCTGGCTCCAAAAAATATTGGAAAGTGATCCGAGTAGTGCACCTTCTTGATCCAATATTTTTACAAATTAATCTTCTAAAGAAGAAAATGGTGAGCTAGAAACTTGTCAAATCTTTTAGAGACCCCACTCGAGCATGCCCCATTATTGTTCCAAGTAGGGTTGAGTTGAATGGGCTCAATATCGACCCAACCTTCCATTTCAAAGTCATTAATGAAGTAGTTATCTACTCTATCCTCATGAGCTTTCTATCCCTAAATTTCCTCTCTATTGTGGGTTAGGTTTAAATCCACCCCAACAATCAGATTTTCAAACCAAAAGTAGGTTGATGCAAATATCTTATCCCAAAACCCTTCTATGTCCTCATAAGGACCATATAGATTGAGCAGGGTTAAAGATGAGTCTAGCTCCTTACTGCAAACTTCAATGCAAATCCATTAATGTACAAGATAACAATTTTGTAAAAGGATGTTTGACGAGAAACCTGTAATCACTATGAGGAGAACACCTTCTTGCGGAGATTTTTACGAAACCTTCCCAAAAAATTATTCCCTTAGTTGTTTATAGCGGAGGTTGTTAATGGAAGTGGGTGGCGAGAGGTTTTTGCAGAGGTTTTTATTTTGGTGTGCCTTTATGGAACATACGCATCGGTTTGCATCTAAAAACTACCGCATCGATGCTTAAATGTTCAAACACCTTGTCATTGTTCATAGCGGAGGTGGGTCATGGGAGGTTTATGCGGAGGTTTTTTTTAATCAGTGTGACTTTGAGGAATAGATGCATCAGAACGTTCATGAACAATAACTCTCTAGTGCATCCATGTTCAAGTAGCACCACCATACTTTACAATAAAATTGCATGCACTAAATAAATCACACCAATGTTGTTGAACAACACACATCGGTGCGCCTAGTTGTCTAAAGGTGCACCGAGGTAGGGTAAATAAATAAATAAAATACCAAATTTATTTTCATTATTATAGTGCATCATGTGTTTTCAAACTCTTAATAAAGCACCGATGCTCACCTTTTTTCTTAAGATGCCTCGTTTTCAGTGCTCTACACCCACTTAGATAGCTCCATTGTTGGATTCCACACATTTCCAAATTTTGGAAATCATCACAAATTTTCATTTCCTATCAATGGTGCAACCATACGTTCTTGGGACAGAACAGATCATGTAAATTATTTATTACCTTCCTATTTGCATTTTCATCCAATCAAAATTACAATTTAGCTTGAAATTTGGCATTATTTTCAATTTTTTTCAATTTCGCGTGGTGCGCCTGAACGGTTTGGCTCACCCTGAAGCAATTCATATTTTGTTAATTACATAGTGCTCAATGTCATCGGTGTGTCCATATATTTCCACACTAGTGTCGTTCAAGCTATTGCACCGCGATAAATTACCAAAAAACAAAGTGATGTGTCCTTCGGAACGCCTCGATACCGATGCAAAATGGGATTATACTCACACCAGTGTATTACATTTCATTAACCACACTGCTAGTTCAATGATATATAAAATTTAACCTAGCAGTGCACCAAGTTTAAATGCACCGCCATATTTATAATAAAATTATATGCATCGAATAAATCGCATTCATGACGTTGCATATTACGTCTCGGTGTGCCTAAATGTCCAAAATCGCACCGAAGTAGGGTAAATTAAAAAAAAATTACCAAACTGATTTTCATTGTTATAGTGCATCTCGTACTTCAAAACTCCTAAGAAATAATTGGTGCTCACTTTTCTTCCTAAGATGCCTTGTTTCCAGTGCTCTACATCGACTTGAATAGATCCATTGGTGGATTCCACACATTTCCAAATTTTGGAAATTATCAGAAATTTTCATTTCATCTCAACGATGCAACCATGCCTCCTTAGGACAGAAGAGAGTAGGTAAATTATTTATTACCTTCCTATTTTCATTTTCATGCATTCAAAATCACAATTTCGTTTGAAATTTGTGATTTTTTTCAATTTCGCGCGGTGGGCCTAAATGGTTTGAATCACCTCGAAGCGGTGCATATTGTGTTAAATAAAAAGTGAGCACCACCTCTGGTGCACCGCATAAATGTAAGCATCGGGGCTGTTCACTCAAGCGCATTGCAATGAATTATTAGAAACAAAGTGGTGTGTCCTTCGTAATGCCCCGAAACCGAGGCACAATGGACTTCTACCCACACCGACACATTTCACTTCATTAACTGCATCGCTAGCTCAATGATATATAAAATTTAACCTAGAAATGCACCAATTCCAACCAACAACACCAGGGCATACCCAAAAAATAACACCCTGGCGCATCAATGTTCAAATGCACCGCCATACTTTATAAAAAAACATACATGCACTGAATAAATCGCTCCGATGTCATTTAACATTATGCACCGCTATACTAAACTCAACTAACAACACCGTTGACATAACAATTTATAAAATTTAACGTAGCGGTGCAACCATTGTCATCCAACACACCAGTATTGTATACAGAAATGCCCCAGGACATATATTGCATGATTTTTCATAGCAGGGCATCTCATTGGAGGCCTCGTTCTCAATGCTATATTCTTTACAACACGGTGTGTCCTTCGAAACTCCCTGAAACCGACGTACAATGGGTTTCTACCCACACCAACACATTTCACTTCATTAACCGCACCACTAGCTCAACGTTATATGAAAATTTAACCTAGTGGTGCAACAAATTTAAGAAACTGCACCAGTTCGTACCCGAAACATAATGCCCTGAAACGTCAATGTTCAAATGCACCACCATACTTTATAAAAAAAAGCATGCACTGAATAAATCGCACCGATTCCATTTAACATTACCCACAGGTACACTTCACTTAACTAACGACATCACTTACATAACGATTTATAAAATTTAATGTAGCGGTGCGACCATTATAATCCAATGCACTTGTTTTGTATACAAAAATAGATCGGGACATATATTGCCCGAATTTTCATATCAGTGTGTCTCATTGGTTTTCGCGTTCCTGGTGCTCTATCCTTTACAACAAACTGAGGTACAAAACATCAATCCTCCACTATCACAGTGGTGTTAGTGTGTTAATAGTAACTCATTGCACCACTTCAATTGTGATAATGAAGTTTATCTTAGCAATGCCCATCAGTCCACCAAATGCACCATTGTTGTAAAGACAACGTTGTCGGTAGACATCATGTCAGTGCTCTGGTAGACACGGCACACCAGTGCATTCGGTTTAACAAAGGGCGACTTTGTTAACGAGATAAATCGATGTTGTTTAAATCACTATGTCGATGCAGATAGTCCTATAGGATGCACCGCTTAGCGGTGTTTTTGTTCTGAGATAGCACATAGAAGGAAGGGTGTATTAACTATTGGAGGCACACTGGTTTATTTTAAAGATGTTTTTGCAAACAAAAACAAAAAAATTGTATTTTTTTAAATACACATCATTTATAAATTTATTTGTTTTATAATTTCAAATTATTTTATCTTTATATGTGTCTAACAATATTTGTATGTGAATCAAAGATGACGATGACGAGAGAAAGAGGAGGCGGGGTGGTTGGTGCAACCTTCCCCAGTCCTCGGATAATGATCGCGATCACCAAGACCTTCTTCTTCACTGGCTCAAAGAGCTGAATTTTCTCTTCAACCCCCTTATCGGAAGTTCTCGCACCCACAGAATGGTCTTCAATGATCTCCCTTGTCGTATCGGGAAATCGGACCTCGCGCAGTAGCGAGTTCTGAATTCGGCAACACAATCCCCGATTCTCGATATCCCGATGCCACCTGTCCTCTCTCTCTGACACCGGTGGTCCCCGCTCTAAATGGAAATCGGGATTTCGCAATTCGGAAATTCGCAATTCCTGTGGCACCGTTTCACAGGACCTCCCAAGTCCCGAACTCTGATATGCGATGCCACCCGTCAATACCACACGCTATCACCATGGGACCCATTGTAATTCGGAGTCTCGCGAATTCTTCGTGATTCTTTCGACACCAAGATTTCCGAAGTGCTGAACCCCGATTCTTCGGGATCTTACACCACGTCTCTCCACTGAGATCAATGGCTCTGATCTTCTCGGGAAATCGCTAATCGTGATTTCATCATATAAGAGTTCCACAACCATGGAAACTCTGATATCCCAATGAGTCGAGTCCCGATGACTCTCCTCCCTGTGCGCCCACACTTAAACCCTGTGCAACTTTCCTGGAATATGATGGCTGGCGGGATTTCGCTAATCTGTCCGGCGAATCCTAGCCGTCGACTCCTCCTCCTTGATGCTCCTTTGAAGCGACAAAGGATTCCTGCCGGGACTTGTTCTCCAAACCCATGCTTACAGCTTCCACTCGAAACTCTCCTTGGCATGAACTTTCTCTGTTCCCGCTTGGTGAGATCCCAAAGGTTCTATCTCTTTTGAGATGATCCTCGCTTCACAAGTCTTTATGAGGACTTGTTGCACGCACTCCTTGCGGCAAAGCTCCAAATACGGCTAAGTATTGGAACTCTTCAATCCTGCGCACTCCTGCAGTAGAAATTCTTCAATTCTTTGCTCAAAATCGCAACCCTAAGTCTTCGTCTAGCCTGCGCACGCCTTTGCATGGCTCCGGTATCAACCTGCACCTCTGAGATGAATGGAAACAAAATATTTCTCTAAGTAAAACCCTGTAGTCACGCACTCCTTGCGGACAAATTCAACTGCACTCCTTGCAGGAATTTTTTGGCTCACTTAGAGAAACAATTGAAACTCATTTACTCAGTCTCTCAGATTTCAAATCAACCATGAGATCACATACACAGCATATAAAAGCAAATGCATGACAGGAAGCAATACTCATGAGCAAAATATCAACACACAAAGAAATAGCACATAACCATGGAATTGAATCAAAGCTTTATCCTATTAATTCAATCTCTGTACATGGGTGTTCTTCATACAATTATCTGCTCTGCTCTTCATCAATGTTGCTTCATCATCATACAATGTACAAAGGAGGGTGTCTATATCATGTTTCCCTCTCGATCTCTAAAGCTATCAAATCTAGAATTTAATATCCTATCTACTTTACATTAAATCTATTAAATGCCTCATCTACCTAAGGACGAGAGCTTAAAGGCTCAAGGTCCCCTTTAAAATACAAGTGTGCTTCTTTATGAATGACTTCATTAAAGAGCAGTGCAACAATTTCCAAAGCATTTCAAAATGTGTGCTGGCGTTGTCCAGCTATTCTTTCTGCTCCACGCGCTGGCTCGCTTGATGAGTGAGTGATGCTCCTGCATCATACTCCTCGGCTTGAAAAAATTTCATGGGCTCCTGTCCATGAGCTCCTGCACGGTCTGTCCATGCCTCTGTATCACTTCTTCTGTCTCCCAGCTAGCATCTTCGACTGGGTGATTCTTCCATTTCACTAGGTACTCGAAATACTGCTTTCGCCTAGTCTTCATGCCCAATCGCTTGTCCAGTATACACTCCATCTGCGGTTTTTCTGCAACCGGTAATTGCTTCTGCCACTGGACCACTGGTTCCTCAGTTCCAACCTCTGTTTCTCCAGCCCTGTATGGGTATAAATCTGAAACATTAAATATCGGAGATATCCCGATGCCATCTGGCAACTCAATTTCATAAGCATTCTCTCTGAATTTCTTCAGGACTCTGCACGGTCCAATCTTTTTCATTTTTAATTTGTTATATGTTCCCCTCGGAAACCTTTCTTTCCTTAAGTGTGCGAGAACCATATCACCAAATTCAAACTGAAGTTGTTTTCGATGCTGATCTGCTCTGCGTTTGTATTCCTGATTGGATTTATGTAGTCGTTGCTTCACCTTCGTGTGAAGTTCCTCCATTGCCTCAGCGAACTCTTCAGTGCTCGTGCTGCTAGTCGCACCATGTTCCGACTCCCTGAGTTCAGAAACTCCCCTTGGTTGTGTTCCATACACAATCTGAAATGGACTTTTGCCTGTACTCTGATTCACAGAATCATTGTACGCGAACTTTGCCTGTGGCAATATGTTGTCCCAACTGTTATGGTGTTTTGTCACCAAGCTTCTCAGCAAGTCTCCGAGACTTTTGTTGACCACCTCGGTCTGTCCGTCCATCTGCGGATGGTAAGCTTAACTAAAATCCAAATTAGTCCCTAGCTTCTTCCATAGCGTCCTCCAAAAATGACCTATAAATTTGGTATCCCTGTCCGAGACAATGCTTCTCGGCAATCCATGTAGTCTAACAACCTCTTTGAAAAACAAGTTTGCGATGTGGGTCGCATCACTGGTCTTCTGACACGGAATAAAATGTGCCATCTTAGAAAACCTGTCCACCACCACAAAGATGGAATCAACCCCTTTCTGCATCCTTGGCAGTCCTAACACAAAATCCATGCTAATTGCCTCCCATGGCCTCTCCGGTATGGGCAATGGCTGATAAAAACCTGCATTTTGCTTTCTCCCTTTCGAATGTTGACAAATTCGACATCTGTCAACAAATCTCTTGACATCGGCTCGCATGCCCGGCCAAAAATATGATTCGCTCAACTTCGCGAATGTTTTGTCATGGCCAAAATGCCCTGCTAATCCGCCACTATGCTTTTCCCTCACCAAATTCTCCCTTATGGAGCAAATTGGAATACATAGTTGGTTGCCTCTGAACAGTAATCCCTCCTGGATTATATAATCTATCCATGGACTCTGATCCCTAAGAACTGGGTTCTCGGCTGCTTCATAAGCTTCTCCGAAGTCTGCATCTCCAGCATACATGTCCCTGAGGTTTTCAAAACCCAACGTCTTGACTCTGAATTCCTGCAGCAACAAACATTTCCTGCTCAAAGCATCAGCCACTTTGTTAGCAGTTCCTGAAATGTGTTTGATCACAAATGTAAAAATTTTCATGTACTCTACCCATTTTGCATGCTTCTGGTTCAACTTATCTTGTTGACTTACAAACTGCAATGCATGATTATCACTGTACAATACAAATTCCTTGGGTATCAAGTAATGCCTCCACTTCTTCAATGCCTGTATGATGGCATAAAACTCTTTGTCGTACGTGGAGTATTTCAGCTTTGCTTCATCCAGCTTCTCGCTGAAATATGTAACTGGCCTGTCCTCTTGACTCAAGACTGCTCCTATGGCATACCCACTGGCATCACACTTCACCTGAAATGTCTTCTGGAAATCAGGCAACACCAGAATTGGTTGCTCTGTGATCTTCCGCTTCAACAGATTGAAGCTTCTCTCAGCCTCTGTTGTCTAATGAAAAAACTTATGTCGCTTCTTCACCGAGTCCATCATCGTTGCGCTAATTCCGCTGAAATTCCTAATGAACTTTCTATAGAAACTAGCCAGTCCATGGAAACTCCTTACCTCGAAAACATTTATGGGTGATGGCCAATTCTTAATCACTTCCACCTTACTCGGATCCATCTTCAATTCATTTTCCGAAATCACAAACCCCAAATAAATGAGCTATGTCTGCATGAATGAAGACTTCTTCATGTTTATCAACAGCTTCTCCTGCTGTAGTTTCCTCATCACAATGGCCAAATGTTTTAAATGCTCAGCCTTTGTCTTACTAAAAATCAGTATATCGTCCAGATATACGATGACAAACTTTCTGATGAATTCCCTCAGGACTTCATTCATCAGCCTCATGAATGTGCTCGGTGCATTTGTCAAGCCAAACGGCATGACCAACCATTCGTACAAACCTTCGTTTATCTTGAACGTTGTCTTCCATTCATCACCTTCCCTCCTGCGAATCTGGTGATATCCACTCTTCAAATCAATCTTTGAAAAATAATTTGCCCCACTCAGGCAATCCATCAGATCATCCATTCTCGACAGTGGAAATCTATACCTGATGGTAATCTTGTTTATCGCTCTGGAGTCTGTACACATTCTCCAGCCTCCATCATTCTTTGGACTTAGTACTGTTGGAACAACACACGGACTAAGGCTCTCCCTGACCAGTCCTTTGTCCAACAACTCCTGGACCTGCCTTTTGACTTCCTCATCTTCCTGTGGCGTCAACCTGTACGCATCCTTGTTCGGCAAACTTGCTCCAGTTATGAGGTCTATGTGATGGCTCACACTCCTCATCGATGGCAACAAACGAGGTAGTTCATCCATGATGATATCAGCGAACTCTCCCAGCAGTTCCTGAATCTCTTCTGGCAAGTCGTCCACTCTTGTGCTAGTTAGGACAATTCTCGGTTTCCTAACCACAAAGAATTGTGGATCTTCCTTCTTCTCCATCTCTGTAAGAAGCTCCTTCCCACTCATGAGAAGTATCGTGTTGCTCACTTCCGGTTTCACTTACTTATCCTTTATCGGAAGCAATTTGTGTGTCCTCCCATCCTTCTCCAGGGTATATGTGTTCATCCTCCCATCATGAACAACATTTATGTCATATTGCCATGGTCTACCCAGTAATAAATGACATACATCCATGGGAATAACATCACACAGAATTTTATCATTGTATCCCCCTATTTTGAATTCAACTAAACATTGTTTAGTGACACTCACCTAATGTCCCTTCTGCAGCCATGATACTTTATATGGACTTGGGTGGTCTGTTGTCTCCAGCTCCAGTTTTTCTACCATCTCGGTCGAAACGAGATTATCTATGCTTCCGCTGTCCATGATGACTTTGCATTTTCTTTCCCTGGTTATGCAAGCGGTCCTGAATAGTCGGCTCCTCTGAGTTGTGTTCTCCACCTCCTTCTCAGGTGTTAAAAGAACTTTATGCATCCCAAGCGACCTTCCGTTGTCTGCATCTTCGTTCTCAACATCACGCCTCTGCTCTTCTATGATGTGAGCTTCTCCTGTATCCTTCTTCTTCTATGGACACTCGAATGACCTATGCCCATTCTTCCCACATGTAAAACATGTGATAACTCCTCCTCTACCTCTTCCCCCACCTCTGGTACGAGGAAAAGTGTTTGCGTCAGCATATCCGCCACCCTGCTCTGTATGCTGCCTCCTCGGCTCAGCATATTGTTGTCTTTGTTGTGAGGTTCCACCTCTTTCAACCTTACCCTGAGGTTTCTGCCATTCCTCCTTGGGCTTCTGGTATTTGTCTTGGGAAACTACCTTGCCTCTGGGCTGACTCCTGCCTCGCCCTCGCTGATCTTTCTTACGGATCAACTTCTCCTCGGCTTTCAGAGCCATCTGGTAAGCGTCCTCAACTGTTCTGATGGTTACCATGCTTAATTCATCCTGAGTGTCGTATCTCAGACCATTCATATATCTCTCCACCTTCTCATCATCGCTCTCCCGATGACCTGCCCTGATATTGAGCTTATAAAACTCTTCGGTGTATTCCTTCACCGTCATCAGCTTCTGTCTCAGGTTCTTCATTCACCTGAATAGTGTGATCTGATAGTCTCTCGGGATGAATTTCACTTTCATCTTTGCGATCATCCTGTCCCAGCTCTTGATCTTCTGTTTGCCCTTGGAACGTCTATCTTCCTGTAGCTTGTCCCACCATAATGTTGCATGTCCCTTCAACCGGGTGACAGCATGTCTAACTTTCTTGTCCTCTTTGATCTCCTCATAATCGAAGTAGGTGTCAAGAGCTCGGATCCAATCCAGCAACTCTTCTATATCCAGGATTCCCTCGTAGACTGGAATATCCATTTTCGCCTTCACACCCATTCTGGCGATGGCTTTGATCAACCGCTCGGTTGATGCGTCTTCTGCTGCGACTTCTTCTGCATGTCCAGCTTCCTCTTCCACTTCGGAATCACTAAGATCCCCTGCGCTAACTCCGCGTCTCTGTGCAGTCTCCATCTCCTCGAGTCTTGCTCGGAGATCTCTCATTTGGCACTCCATTTCTGGATTTCATGTTGGCCTACCTCTTCTTCGCGCATCCCTGTCCTCCGGACCGGGTGATTTCCTTTCTCTCCTAGGCGGCATGATGAATCCTCTTCTCTGCTACCAAAAGAAAATACTTCCCGCTCTGATACCACTTGGTGCAACCTTCCCCAGTCCTCGGAGAATGATCGCGATCACCAGGACCTTCTTCTTCACTGGCCCGAAGAGCTAAATTTTCTCTTCAACCCCCATATCGGAAGTTCTCGCACCCACAGAATGGTCTTCAATGATCTCCCTTGTCGTATCGGGAAATCAGACCTCGCGCAGTAGCGAGTTCTGAATTCGGCAACACAATCCCTAATTCTCGATATCCCGATGCCACCTGTCCTCTCTCTCTGACACCGGTGGTCCCCGTTCTAAATGGAAATCGGGATTTCGCGATTCAGAAATTCGTGATTCCTGTGGCACCGTTTCACAGGACCTCCCAAGTCCCGAACTTCGATATGCAATGCCACCCGTCAATACCACACGCTATCACCGTGGGACCCGTCGCAATTCGGAGTCTCGCGAATTCTCTGTGATTCTTTCGACACCAAGAGTTCCGAAGTGTCGAACCCCGATTCTTCAGGATCTTGCGCCACGTCTCTCCACTGAGATCAATGGCTCTGATCTTCTCGGGAAATCGTTAATCGCGATTTCATCATATAAGAGTTCCACGACCATGGAAACTCTGATATCCCAATGAGTCGAGTCTCGATGACTCTCCTCCCTGTGCGCCCACACTTAAACCCTACGCAACTTTCCTGGAATCTGATGGCTGGAGGGATTTCGCTAATCTGTCCGGTGAATCCTAGTCGTCGACTCCTCCTCCTTGATGCTCCTTTGAAGCAACAAAGGATTCCTGTCGGGACTTGTTCTCTAAACCCATGCTTGCAGCTTCCACTCGAAACTCTCCTTGGCACGAAATTTCTCCATTCCCGCTTGGTGAGATCCCAAAGGTTCTATCTCTTTTGAGCTGATCCTCACTTCACAAGTCTTAATGAGGACTTTTTGCACGCACTCCTTGCGGAAAATCTCCAAATACGGCTAAGTATTGGAACTCTTCAATCATGCGCACTCCTACAGCAGAAATTCTTTAATTCTTTGCTCAGAATCACAACCTTGAGTCTTCGTCCAGCCTTTGCACGCCTTTGCATGGCTCCGGTATCAACCTACACCTCTGAGATGAATGGAAACAAAATCTTTCTCTAAGTAAAACCCTGCAGTCATGCACTCCTTGCGGACAAATTCAACTGCACTCCTTGTAGGAATTTTCTGTCTCACTTAGAGAAACAATTGAAACTCATTTACTCAGTCTCTCAGATTTCAAATCAACCATGAGATCACATACACATCATATAAAAGCAAATGCATGACAGGAAGCAATACTCATGAGCAAAATATCAACACACAAATAAATAGCACATAACCATGGAATTGAATCAAAGCTTTATCCTATTAATTCAATCTTTGTACATGGGTGTTCTTCATACAATTCTCTGCTCTGCTCTTCAGCAATACTGCTTCATCATCATACAATGTACAAAGGAGGGTGTCTATATCATGTTTCCCTCTTGAGCTCTAAAGCTATCAAATCTAGAATTTAATATCCTATCTACTTTACATTAAATCTATTAAATGCCTCATCTACCTAAGGACGAGAGCTTAAAGGCTCAAGGTCCCCTTTACAATACAAGTGCACTTCTTTATGAATGACTTCATTAAAGAGCGGCGCAACAATTTCCAAAGCATTTCAAAATGTGTGCTAGCGTTGTCCAGCTGTTCTTTTTGCTCCACGCGCTGGATCGCTTGATGAGTGAGCGATGCTCCTGCATCAGCGGTGGCAGGTCAAGACATATGCTTTTGTGTGTGAGTGGGAAGTTGAGGAGAGGTATAGGGACTTTTTATCAAGAGGGTAGATCCCTTAGGAGGGAATTTTTATTGTTACAGTTGTTGATACGTCATTGGGATCATGCACGACAGGGGTTCAAGGTCTGTCTAGATATGTGGTATCATCCCACAAAGGAGGATGTCTATTTTTTCATTGGATTGTATAGGAGGGGGGTGTGTTTTCCCCATTTCCTTGTGTTACCGCCTGGTGTTGCAAGAGAGACCCAGCTAGCATATGTGCAGAGATATGTTAGTCTGGATATTCCTTTGGCTTCAGAGTTCCAGGTTAAAGGTGGTGAGCTGAGAATATGTGCATTTGAGAGAGAGGATGTTAGGTGTGTGTTATATCCTCTCGTCACTATCATAGTATAGCTCTAATTGGAAGCACATTAGTTTCCCTATGTTGTATTATGTAGATAGTTTATTATGGGAGCCCTTATTGATTAGGTGGGAGGATGGTTTTTTGAGACAGTTTTTCCGTGCATTATATCATTGTCACTCTATTTTGTCCAAGATGAGATTCTTCCCATTCGTGTCTGAGTTGTATACACTATTTTCTAAGAGGATTCATGCCACTCAGCCAACAATACCCCACTTTCCTGCTAGGCCTATGTTTGATGTGTGTATGCACATGTGGGGGCATTGATGCCCAAGAGGGGCCAGTCCAAGTTTCTCATTACTTCAGTGGGAAGGGCAGTATTTGATTTATTGCTTAGCAAGGATGATAATGTCCTCGATATTGTAGAGTACCTGTATGCAAGGATAGATTGGAGAGAATGTCCAAACATATGATTTACTTAGAGGAGCCACCAGATGAGAGAGGTAATATTATTGTTATTCTTTCATCAATTTGTTTTCATATTTTTATGTCTTATTTAATGCACATGTAATTTATTATAACATTTTGTTTCAATTATCTTATAATTATTGTTTATTGTTTTGAATATATTGGCACATATGTTGGGGATGCACCTCCCAAACATGAGGATGATGTGATGGAGGAGGCAGACAAGCATCCTTCAGTAATACAGAGATCCCACATGCCACGTGGATCGGATACGAGAGTCTAGCTAGAGGTGGCAGATGAGCTATGTTGTGTCATGACTAGTCATGGAGTGGTACCTATATCCCTAGAGACATATTATAGGTAGAGGTGATCTCTACTACATGGAGGTGTTTGCCTCATTACATGACGATGTTGATGCATCATATTGTTCATGTGGTCAACCTCATCAATACGTTGAGAGCTAGTGCTCGTGATCACACTACATCTAGCTCATTAGCAAAGCCATCCACATCCTCTACTCCAACACATGGTCCTCCTTATTCTCCTCCACATGAGTCGGTTGTAGCATCTATTGATCGTTCATCCATGTCTTATCCTCCTCCTCTTGTTTGTCCTCCACATGTGTTTGAACTTATACCCATGCTTGATCCTCCTCCTCACCCTCTTCCACTCTTCCTCTGCTTGTGTCACCATCCGCCAATCATTGTTTTTCTCCTATTCCACATGTGTCATCATCCACTKATCCCCCTCTTCCTCTTCTTCCTCCACTTGTGTCACAAGATTCTAATGCTTTGGACACTATGATCACATCGGGTATTTTTGATGCACATATTCATGATATTGATATAGAGACAATYGATAGTGCACTTATGTCGACATTTGTTTCTGGGATAGTTGTTCTTGATAGAGGATCTACCTCTAGTAGTAGAGACATTGATGCACCTGACTSTAGTGGTGGACCTAGCTAGTAGTGGTATTGATTGGCATTTATACTGATTGTTTTATATTTGACTCGAGATCCATATATGACATGTTATTGGAGATTTTTTTGAGATGTATGTTTGTCATGTATATTCATATGTATATTGCTCATGTATATCATGTTTTTCAAATAATGTTGTGGTTGTTGTTGTTGTTTGATTTATAAAATGTAATATGAGTATCCTAATGATGAACATTGTTAATGATTTTTTTGTGTTTAAGTGAAATTTGATATGTATCACTCATTTAAATTTATAGTTGTCATATAATGTTTAACTTTAATTTTATGAAAGCGTTTAAATATGGATTATAATTGCAATAAGTTATAACCAATAATGCCATATAATGTTTAATTGTTGTTCAAGGTGAATTGTTTGTTGTCCAACACGATACAACATGTTGATTAAATGTGTTTAGAAAAAAAAATACTTAAATATGATGAGTGAAATGATTATGATATGAATATTTATGTTTTTTCATATTTTATAATAATAACATTATACCATAATTATTCGTTGATGATAATGTTGATGATGTAATAATAATGCTATTTTTTTAGTTTTTATTATTCAAAGATTACAAGACAAAGTTATGATATAATTGTTTACTAAAATAACAATTATTACATTTTATTAATATTTCATTCTTCCACCAATTTTATTAATTTATATTATCCAACTATTATAAACTTTTATAGTATATGAAATTTATTCAATTAAATTTAAAATAACAAATATAGAGAATAATAATACATTTTCATTGAAATGGTTTTACAATGTTTTACTCTAATACAAACTTTATGAATCTTTTTATTAAAAAATAATATCACCCCACATTTTATAATTAGTATTTTAAGAATTTGTAAAATTGACAAAGGATTCTATACTTTTAGATAAGTATGGATCATTAACATTTTCCTTAATTCTGACTAGGCTCTAGAAAAAAACTCTTTTAGAATTTCCATGTCCTTCACATATTGACACTTATTTCAAGGAGAATGTGAAAAGAATTATTAATATAGGTTTATATGATTATAAAACTAAAGGATGGAGTGGAATAGGTGAAGGCCATGATAGTTGCACTAGTTAAGGTGGGGAATGCCATCAAAGTTGGTAATGCCAAGTATACAAGTATTGTAGATGTTGCACGAAGTGATTTTGTTGGAATTGTCCTTAGAAGTTCCATCAAAGTAAGTATATATTTATTTGAATTTTGATTTTCTCAAACAATAAAAATTTTGAGGTTTGAATATTTTAATATATTCATTTTTTCGTTAAATAAAATATAATTTAAAATAAATATTTACTATTGTACACCACCAATTTTGTGATATTTCAATTAATGCTTAGTAATCCAAAGGTTAACATAAACATATTTTAATACAATACAACATAAATTTGCTATAATAAACAATAAATATGACAATGAAAATATATCAAAACCAAATATTATGCATGTACGTCTATTTAATGTATTTTCAATATGGTGGTTGTAAATGGTTGTTAACTTTTCATATCCAACATAATTATAAAATGAAGGGGAAATAAAAATCGTAGTTTCTCATTATAGATACCCATAATAAAATGACACATCCACAATATAAATGCCCAAATAAATCATTTACATGGAATCAGTCTTCATTGCCATCACCCTGATTATCTTCCTCGCTTGGTATTGTAACATTGTTGTTCTCAAAAATATATTTATATCTCGGAGCATGTCTCAGTACGAACCACCAATCCCCATCCAACACATCTGGGTAAAAAACACTTGGTTTCAATGTTTAGGGAAAACATAAGGCTCCTTACTTTCAACCCATATTTTTTTAGAGTTAATACATATTATCCCACTATCACGGTCTTCTTTTACATTTCTCTGGTCGAAGGTATCCCACCACTTGCAACAAAAAATAACACATTGAAACAATGAGAGGTCCACTTGCATGATTTCTTGTATCTTTCCAATGTAACCTAACTTCCCCTCTATCAGGTTTTCATCACGGTGGCTAGAATGACTAGATTTGTCAAACTCAACCTCTACTCCACAATCTTGTGTGATGTGTCCTTCATCATCATACTCAGTGCGAAAATGATGTCCATATGCGGACATAGATGGGAATAGATGCACCTGTAAAAATGTGAACAAGGGGCGGTGTCATATGTCTAATAACCGAAGTATTAATAAAAACATAATACATGTTACAATTCAAATGTGTAATATTATAAATAGAATGTAGTACTTAGAGAGGTTATTACATAGTTACCACACCTAATCCTTATGTTTAGTGCATCCAGATCTTCTCCATGTGGGTTACGACTGGACACCGCGTATTTCTCTTTTATCTGGTCAACAACCCAACTGTTGGGAAATCTTTTTTGCATGTTTTATTTTAAATGATCAAGATAAGGCATGATTCTACCATTCAACCATCTAAATTCTTCCCTGTCACCGTCCCATTCATTATTTTCTCTTCATACAGCACAACCCATGGTCATGTCGCTTCCGCGTTGTAAAGAATGAATTTATTGATGGCATCCATTTGAAAATCCGTTGATGTATACAAAAAATCAAAACGAATAGCATGAGACAAAATATATATTATCAACTTAAAGAATGAATTTATTGATGGCATCAAAATTTCTAAATTCATTGATGTATAAAAGAATTAAAAACAAATAGCATGGGATGAAATATATATTATCAACTTCAATGTAAGCAATTTCTCTCTACTAAATTGACAAAATATAGTTGACTTACTCTTTATCAAGCGCCTTTTCCATTCGTTTGGAGTAGCTCCCCTTCCCTTTTTTCCTCATCTTGATGGTCATCCCAAACAACTACCCCTTGTGTCGTCAATTTGATTGATGTACTCATTGGCATAATAGAATGACTTGTATACTATGTAGCCCTCTACCATAGAGCCCTCTGGTTTTTCCCTTCGCCGAACAAACCCATTCAACTTTTACATGTACATGTCTAAGAAGAACATCCAACGACATGAAAGCACCTCGCTAATTTAACCTCATTTGGTACGTAAATTAGAAGATGGAATTGCAAATCCATAATACTTGTGGGTAGTTTCTTCTCAAGCATACAAACAATCTCAACTATCTATTGGCGCCACCATGGAATTCTATCCATATGAATCTCCCTTGATGTGATCCAACATACAAATGCAGATAATTTCAATATGGCATGTCGCAGGTCCTGGGGGAATTCATGGTTCACAAAACCATGCACAAACAAAGGATAGTGACCCTACAAAATAGACACACGCATCATTAATTTCCATAAATTGTGAGTGCATAACATATTTTTACCGACATCAGTATAGAACCGAAATAATCATGCATTCAGCATACATACCCTTAGAAGGTTCAAATGGTCATGTGATTTCAACCCTTATAAATTCCCATCTATAGTGAAGCAACATCACAGAGTTGACCCATATAAAGAAGGTGCATTCACACCCAATATAACATTCTTCGCCATAGAAAGATCATCTTTCTTCAAAACGCATGGGACATCACCTTCTTTAAAAGACCAAGAGTGACCAGCCTCTCATCTGGTTTTATTTATTGGCCAATGTCTCTTTTTAGTTTTTGAAGCAATAAGATATCTCCTAATAGTCATTGTGTCTCTTTTATTCCATGATATATGCCTCCATAAAGAAGATGAAACATTTTTTAATATATGCACAGTATCTAGTAAGTGGTCAATCTTAAGATGCTTCCAATATGAGAGCTCATAAATTACAGATTTCATTTTCATCCCAATGGGAATTTTCTCAACATAGGTGTCAAAAACTTTAGAATCATCGAACATAGGATCCCCATTTTAATCAAAGAATTCTTCCATTTCCTTCTCCTTCTCTGTGTCATATTCCCTATTCCAATCTGTCAGTGTCATTATTTTAGGTCTTCAAGTTCTCTTTGGTTTACCATTGAAATTGGATGAAACTCTTCTATAAGGGTGGTCTTATGTGAGGAATACCCTTGAACAGTCATACGTTGACTTGTGTAGGTCATTAGACCACCTAGTCTTTATAGAAGGTCCAAAACATTTATATCCATGATAAAATTTTGTTACAAGACCTGCGATGTTAACGTATACATAACATGTTAGTGTCAAAAATATAGTTGCACCAAATGAAGTATGCCAAATAAAATTACAAATATAAACAAATCAATGAACATGCTTACTGAAGAAAACTCTTAGTCGTGGATAATCATGCATGGTGTATGCGCATATGCCATACTATGTAAAATACCTCTCCATTGGGATGGGTCTTGATACATCATATACATGTATCCCTTCCCATAATTTCTTAAATTCAGCAATCAGTGGTTGGAGGTAGACATCCATTCTCTTCACTTGTCTTTTACCCGGAACTATAAGAGCCAACATAAGATGTTCATTCTTCATAGAAAACCATGGGGGGGATATTTTTATTGATAATTACCACTGGAGAAACATAATAATTCATGTTTTAGAGGGAATACGGGTTAACTCAATCCATAGCTATGCTCAATCAGAGGCTTTGTACTTCATCCTTGAATTTATCGGTGATCCGAATTATTTTCAGCAAGAAATGAGAGCGGAGATATAATAAATAAATGTACAGAGATATCTTGGATATCCAATAATATAAAAGAAATGTATCAGATATGTAACCATAAACATAGAGATATAATAATACAAGATTTTCTATTAATGAGCGAAAATGTACAAAGACTGTAAAAATACAGAGTGAAAGACTCGCTAGAATGGTGGCATCTTATCTCTTAGAAGAAATGTGTCTGCTTCTAGAATTCGCAAGAAGATGATTTTACAATGAGGCTCCAAAGACATTTTTATCATAAATAAAATCCAAAACCCTAACCCCGGAAGATGAAAATCCAACAGTTTTGTGGACCCCGTTTTGGGTAGTTTGGTGTATCAACTTCCCGAGGGCGTAACTTTGGCATACAATCTCTGTTTGGGGCACACGATAGCTCGTTGGAAAGGTATCGTCGAGGAGATTCATTTTGGGGGCTCAATCAAAGCCTTTATCTATAATTGAGAAGATTTATCCCAAAAAACCTTCATTTAGGCTCTCAAAATGGCCCCGAAAGTTTAAAAAATGTTAAAAATAGTAAATAGCCAAAATTGCCAGAAAATTGTTTTGAGCCAAATGGAAAAGGTGGGTGGCCACCGATATCCACCTAGATCAATCCCACATCATTAGGAAGCAATGGTATACATTGATTTGAGTTCCCAGAGGAGAGGGTAAATCGATTGAATCTTGGTGTGTTGTTTGCCTTGTTGGAGACGTTGTGTTGTGGAAGGATGTCATGAACCTGTTGTTGGCGAGGTTGAATTTGTTCAACTAGTTGGGCTACATGAGATGTTTGGGTGCAGAAGGAATATTTGTGATTTGTTGCATTCTTGTCGACCTACTTCTGTTGGATAGAAGGTGCTTGGGCCGAGGTTGTAGTGGTTGTAGTATCCTTTTGTTCACCTTTTGAACAGATTGTGAAGAAGTTGAATTTTGTAGTATGAGATACTACCTTGCGGCATTTTTTAGGTGGGACAGTAGTTGGAACTACCTTTGGTATCATGTAGATATGACCCCCCAGAGTAACAATGACACTACGAGGTGGAGATTCATAGATAGCATGGCGCTTCCACATATATGGTTGGCCCAAGATAACATCACAGACATCCAACGAGGCAACATCACATAATACCTCATCCTTGAAGGGTTGGATGACATATGAAAATCGACTTTGTTGGCTGACACAAAGATCTCATCCTTGGTGAAGCCACCTAATGTTGTATGGTTGCAGGTGTGGTGTTGTCGACAATCCCAACTGTTTGACGACCTCTACTGAGATGAGTTTCTTCTAGCTTCCACTATCAATAATAAAATGTAGTGGGGTCCCCTTCACCCACATCTATAAATGAAAAAGGTGCTCCCCCTCTTTAGGATCTGTGGGTTCATCTGGTTGAATTGTTGCAGTCATGACAATAGCAGTGGGGTATGTGTCGATGATCTATCTTCTATCAATATTTTTTGAATCGGGGTTCAACTCCTTGTCTTTCATCTCGGCCACCAATGATTTTTTTGAGTGACATTCATCGGTATTGTGCCAGGAGATTTTGTGGAAATCACACCATTTTCCGATGTCCTTCTTCATCTTTTCGTGACCCTTCTTTTCCTATGGCTTGGACTGGCTTTTGGGAGACTGTTTATTAGGGTCATCTTTATCATACTTTGGTTTTTGTGGATTTGCAAACCTGAACTCTCATTTGTTCTAGTGCTTAAATTTCTGCTCGATCTCAACAACATATCGATAAGCAACACTGAGTGATGAGATTTCCAGAAAATCCATTTCAGTTTGGATGTATATGTGTAGAGCCCCATGGTATTTCAGAACCAAATTTCATTCGGAGTCTTTGATACCCAGCTTGGTGCGCAAGGTATGGAAGGTATTGGTGAACTCTAGATCTGCTTGGCCCCTCTCTTGCTGTAGTGTGTTCCATCTCATGTATTGGTCTTCATAGTTGCCAACAGGGTAATACTGTTCATTTACCGCATTCACAAAAAATCCCAATTTGGATCGGCCCCATATATTCCAGACTCCTATGTGTAACTTTGCTCCCAGTAAGTTTCCCACCAATGTTTGACATGGGGGAGATCCTTAAGGAGTGTGAAGGTGATATTTTCCCTGTCGGAGAAATTATGAACAGAGAAATAACCTTCTAGCAGATTTAACCATTTTTCTAGGGCATCTACATCTATCTGTCCTTCAAATATGGGAATATAAAAATTAGTGTGTACCTTGAAAGGCAAGGTTCCTCCAAAGTGGTCGCTTGATGAATACGTTCTTATTGCTATCGGCAAGTGTTGAAGGATGTGGGTAAAATTCTTCATCATTCTGTCCCTATGTCACGTGAGAGCTTGCTCAAGCACCAAATTAATAGAATTGTTTGTTCTATCGTTTTTATTTTATTCCACCATGGAGATTTTCTTGGATGTGTGAGAAAGATTTTCTTCAAGAGAGACAATATCAAGACCCAAGTTGCTATACTCAGACCTCGTCGGGGACATGCACTAAAAAACAATCAAGAGCAGCCTGCTCTGATACCATTGATCTGGATTATTTTCGACAAGAAATGAGAGAGGAGATATAATAAAGAAATGTACAGAGATATCTCGGATATCCAATAATATAACAGAAATGTATCAAAGATGCAACCATAAACAAAGAGATAGATTAATACACAATTTTCTATTAATGAGCGAAAATGTATAAAGACTGTAAAAATACAGAGTGAAAGACTCGCTAGAATGGTGGTAGTTTATCTCTAAGAAGAGATGTGTCTGCTACTCGCATTCACAAGAAGATGATTTTAAAATAAGGCTCCAATGGCCTTTTTATAAAAAAAATAGAATCCAAAACCCTAACCCCGGAATATGAAAAGCCAACAGTTTTGTGGACCCCGTTTTGGGTAGTTTGGTGTATCAACTTCATGAGGGTGTAACTTTGGCATACGATCTTTGTTTGGGGCGCATGATATCTCGTTGGAAAGGTATCATCGAGGAGATTCATTTTGGGGGCTCATTCAAAGCCTTATTCTATCATTAAGAAGATCGATCCTGAAAAACCTTCATTTAGGCCCTCAAAATGGCCCCGAAAGTTAAAAACTGCTAAAAATAGTAAATTGCCAAAATTGCCAAAAAAAATGTTTTGAGCTAGATGGAAAAGGTGGGTGGCCACCGATACCCACCTGGATCAATTGGGCCATGTATCCTATATATGCTTCATAGCTATTTAATCTGTTTGGATTCACATAACTCCTAGCTCACTTCTATGTGAGGCATGCCACCCCTGCAACATGGCTAATTGTTTGCAATGAAAGAGCCTTTGAATCCTTGGAATTATAGGCATGTGCGTCAATATCTTATGAGGAGGACCATGTTCCTTACCCTTGTTTTTTTATTTATGGTACTTTTCATGCCCACATTTTGGACATATGTATTTGTCCACATATTTGTTTCTATATAGAATACAACCATTCAGACATGCATGGTATGATATGTACTCAACACCCAACATTTTCAGCATTTGCTCTGCCTCTATGTATTTATCGGGTAAGCGATTATCACTCAGAAGTACCTTATCTTTGAATAACCTACAATTAGTGGGAAATAGAAATTTACATTGTCATTATGCAAGATGCCAGATATATAAAATATGCAGAACAAAAATAAAATGCTAGAAATGGCAAAATAACAGTAAAGTATCCAGCATAATCTCCACAATAACACAAAAATGATATAAGAACAACAATAGAAATAGCACTTTGATTCAGAAAGAAATGTTCACATGCCTCTTCAAGGGGGAAACCTCTAATCGAGCAGTGCTCTGTTACAATAATCTCCAAGCTAGGGTTTTCATACCCTCAACCCTTATTTATACTAAATATGTTTATTAAGAGAAGCATATAGAGGAAGATCCTTCTAGAAGTGGAAGCTTCTATTAGGTCTTCTTACATCCACCTTATTCTATTTTATTGAAAGGCCTTATTAATATTGACCTTTATTACATCCGAATACATTGATCTACCTATGTGCGGGTTAGGACCTTAACATGTCCGCCCCCTTAAAAACAGCCTTGTCCTCAAGGCTTGAGATGTGGAAACTATTGCAGAATGGTAGTTGGTTCCCAAGTGGCATCTGTTGGATTCATATCTTTCCATTGTACTAGCACTTCCTTGATGGTTCTCTGACGCAGGCAACGCTCACGCTGGTCCAAAACTGCTTCTGGTTGTAGCCAAATGGATCCTTCTTCAGCTAACTTTGGAAGGTTGGTTTGAATTTGGCACCTGGTTCCAATCACCTTCTTCAAGCATGAAACATGAAAAACAGAATGTAGCTTCGACTGACTGGGCAGAGCTAACTGATATGCAACTTGTCCCACGCGCTTGAGAACTGTGTAAGGGCCATAAAATTTGGGTGCTAGCTTCTGACAATGCTCGGCCTTGAGGGAAGTTTGCTTATATGGTTGCAGTCTCAAAAACACCTGATCCCCTTCTGCAAATTGACGTTTGGAGTGACCTTGATCTGCTTGCTGCTTCATTCTATTATGTGCCATGACCAAGTTCTCTTTAAGGGTACAAAGGATATCCACTCGGACTGTAAGTGTTTGGTCAACCACCTGGACCTTCGAGGTACCTGGTAAGTATGAGAGAACTGAAGGTGGCTTATGTCCATATACCGCTTCAAAAGGAGTCATGCAAGTGGTTGTATGGTATGTAGTGTTGCACCACCATTCTGCGAGGGGTAACCATTGAGCCCATTGGTGTTGTTTTTCAGAGGCAAAGCACCTCAGATATGTTTCCAAACACTTGTTGACAACTTCCATTTGACCATCCGTCTGGGGATGATAAACTGAGCTGAGATGCAATTGTGTGCCTTGTAGCTTAAATAGTTCTTGCCAAAAATTTCTTGTGAAAGTTGGGTCTCGATCAGAAACAATAGAGTGTGGCATCCCATGAAGCTTGAAGACCTGGTCCATGAAAATTTGAGCCACCGTGGATGCAGTAAATGGGTGGTGAAGAGCACAAAAATGAGCATACTTGGAAAGGTGATCCACCAACACCATTATGACTGATTTATTCCCCGATTTTGGAAATCCTGTAATAAAGTCCATAGACATATCCTTCCAAATAGCAGGGGGAATAGAAATCGGTTGGAGGGTTCCTGGAGATTTGATTGTTTCTCCCTTGTTGCATTGACACACCTCACATTCAGCGACAAAATTACAGATGTCCTGTTTCATACCATCCCAGAAAAAAGAATGTTTGACTCGGTCATATGTTTTGGTGAACCCTGAGTGCCCCACTGTGGGTGTAGCATGAAGCTCAGAAAGTATCATGGATTTGAGCTTGGATTGTTTACTTAAATACAAGCGGCATTTGTATCGAAGCTCATCCTGGAGCCAGGAGTACCCTGGGGGAGTCGGAGCCTTGTTCTGCAGTTGTTGGATCAAATGCGAAATTTTGGGATCTTGAAGCCATTCCTAGCGCACAGCTTGGAGTCAATCGGGTACAATGAAGGAAAGAGAAAAAGGGGATCCTTCGTCTTCATATTTCCGAGACAGTGCATCCGCCACGACATTCTCTTTGCCCTTCTTGTAAATGATCTCATAATCATATCCAAAGAGCTTAGTCACCCATTTTTGTTGCTCCTAGGAGGAAATGCGTTGTTCCAGAAAGTACTTGAGGCTTTGATGGTCAGTATTAATCTAGAAGCGTTGCCCCAAGAGATAAGGAATCTACAACTCAACGGCATGCAAAATTGCCAACATTTCTTTTTCATAAATGGGTTTGCCCATATTCCTTTCAGACAGTTGCTTGCTAGTGAAATCCAAAGGTTGACCCTCTTGCATAAGGACAGTGTCGATTCCTTTCCCTGAGGTGTCACATTGCAACACAAAGGTCTTTGTGAAGTCGGGAAGGGCCAGAACCAGAGTGGTGCACATGGTCGTCTTCAAGGTTTGAAAAGATTGAGCAGCTGCTGGAGTCCAAGTGAAAGAGTTCTTTTTTAGGAGAGTCGTGAGAGGTGTTGCAATCTTTCCGTAGTTCTTAATGAACTTGCGATAATACCATGTGAGGCCCAAAAATCCACGCAATCTTTTGATATTCTTTGGGTGCGGCCAATCTTGCATAGCTTCAATCTTTTTCGGGTCCACCCTGACGCCATCCTTTCCCACCAGATGACCCAAGTATTCTACTTCTGAGGCACCAAAAGCACATTTGGA
>ML777971.1:156441-174753 GCA_009831015.1 Picea engelmannii
AAATGGAAGAGAAAATGTTGAAAATAAAACAAAATGTAAAGGCTACCCAAGAAAGGCAGAAAAACTATGCTAATAAGGGAAGAACTCGCGGGGAATTTAAAGTGGGATACCACGTATTCTTGAAAGTGAAGGCCAACAAAAGTTCCCTGAAGTTGGGAAATTGTTCCAAGTTGGCAGCTCGCTATTGTGGTCCGTTTGAGATCCTAGAAAGGATTGGTCCAGTAGCTTATATGATTGCATTGTCTGCATCTGTGCATGTTCATAATATATTTCATGTATCATTGCTCAAGAAATATATACTTGATGTTAATAATGTTATGGATTGGAATGTGATTCAGGTGGAGAAAGAAGGCACTTTCCAAGTGCATTTGGTACGCATTCTAGACCGAAAAATCAAATAGCTCCAGAATCAAGCCATAGGGATTATAAAGGTCCAATGGACCTGGGGCGGTCCTGAGGATGCTACTTGGGAGCATGAAGATGCAATGCAGGCAGAATACCCGCATCCTTTTTAGGATTTTTGAAATTTTTGTTGTATATGTGTACATAATGCACTGAGGACAGTGCATAAATAAGGGGAGGGGATTGTAATATCCCTAGGCCGAATCCAATTGTAAATGTAAAATGAAAATGTACTTAAGATGGTAAGTTGTTTGATATCATTTTTGTATGCACCTTTCATGCCATAGTGTGCATGTGTACTGCACAGTAAAATGTTGAAGTGTGCACATTTTAGGATACCACGCACATCATTTTAAGTGTGTGCAATATTGAGGCTAGGGAGCCTTTGTGTATATGTTGTGTTTTATAGGCTGGTGAGCCAGTTTTTTGATGATTAGGTCGGAGAGCCTAGATGTTAAAGACCAGTGAGCCTATTTTTTTATATGTCTCATCATTAATATAAAATACATCGTTGCGCGTAGACCGACCATGATAAATGAGTATGGGGGAATAAACTCCACTAGTTAGGGAAAGAGGGATAAAATTTAAGGAAAAGGGGCTAAGCTAGGGAGCTTAAGCCAAAAAGGAATATTATATTAATATTTCTTAAATCATAAAGTATGGATAATTATTTTATGCTAAGTTCTAAGGATGGGGACAAGTGGGCCAAAGTAACTCCCAACATGACAAGTGTCAAGTTGGGGACATGCATACATATTGTTTGGAATTAGTTCATTTTCCATCATTCAGTCAATGACTCCATCATCATTCACAAAATCATTGAGCTATCCTTCGTACCTTCATATCAATGTACCTGAACCTATATCTATATCCGTACATGTTTATGTAGTTGGTTAGCTTGGGAGTTGGACTGAAGAAGCAGGTTGTTAGGCCCGTGGGATATTGAAGAGATGGGTTGTCAAGCCCGTGAGCAATTTCTCTCTAGGTGAGAGAATTTCTAGGAATTGATTTCCTGAAGATGCTAAACTATAACTACAGGGCTCTAAGACTTCTTGTCTGGCCTGTTGTTGAAGCTCGGAAAGGAAGTGGGGCAGTCGAAGGACTATTGAGTAGAGAAGGAGCACACTTCCTGGGTGGGACAGGCATGTGGGGAATGAGGGATTGTAGGTTGTTAGTTTGAGTTGGCACATGTGACAGAGTCATTCTTGTTGTCTATGATCCATTAGCCTGGTAAGGAATCCCTTTACCTGGGTGGAGTTTAGTCCCATCTCGGGGGTGACCCACTACTGAGATTGATGAGCAGTGTGGTCTAAGGCTAGGAGGTTGATGGAAGCTTTGAACATAGTTGGTGATATTCTTACCAAGATAAGTGTCAATTGTGTGATAAATTTACATGTTGCATTATTATTTATGTGTTTATTTTTATGGGTATTGTATGTATATGCTACATGTATATGTTTACTATTATTTCAATATGAAACCGTGCATTACATAATGTGTTTGTTTGTTTGTGTTTTATATATAAAGTTCAGAAATAGTTCTTTGTGTATATGTTTTAATTGCATGCAGTTCGAAAAATTTATGTGGCATAGCTCAGTTGGATGTTGGGTATGTTACAGTATGTTGAGTAGAGAATGAAAGCATTTTCTAGAGTAGCATGGCCCGACATGGGTGGTCGGGGATGTTACAAGATCACAAAAGTTTCCAAATACACCTCATATACTAGGATTTGTGTCTATATGAGTGTAGCAGGAGCCCTCTCAGATGCAGTAACAATAGCCTATCAGGACAATGAATGGACCCAGACGGTGGACTATGAACACATCCCCTTTAGATGTAGAAAATTCCATATATCGCAAATACATGTTGAACATCAAACAAACTGACACCAAGCAACCAAACGACACAGATGTGGAAAGCTTTACAAAATTCCAGCATAAGCGTAGGGGAGTGAGAAGGCAGGGAAGCCAAACAGTCAAGGAGGGAGTTCCAGACAAAAATGAATTCCAAGTCATGGCATAGATCTCCCTAGAGAGATAAAACCATACCAAAGAAGAACCAAAGAAGTAATAAACCATACAAAAGAATACCCCTACAGACTCAGATCCACAAAAAATATCAAGGAAGAAAAAAACAAGAAATACCAGGTTACAAGGCAACACCTCTAGAACAAGGAGGAAGTGAACTGGAAAGGCACCCACAAGAAAACCAAACCATAAATAACCAAGAGGCAGTTGGATATGAGATAGATATGGAATAGACTAAAAAACGACCAAATCTCTAAAATCAAGACCCTGGAGAACCGAAAATAAAGGTTGAAAACCTAGCACAAATATTGTATATGTGAGAGATGGCTCAGGATACTAGGGGGGTGGATTTAGGCCCAAGGATATTATATATCTCCTTGATCGGTTTTGGAGTCAAAACCAAAACCCTGAAAATTCTCAAGACATCAACCAATGAGGAAAAAAGAAGGGGCAGAAACCCTTATAGTCAGGTGATAGAAGAAACGGGTGCCCACCTTGTGGATTCGGTACAAGTAGTAGGTCTCCCGAAAATTTACTTCAAAACCAACATAAGTGATATTATGAAGCTAATATCATGGAATGAGTGTGGTCTAAATTCCCCATCCAAACATAGAATGTTGAAAAAAAGGATAACTTAGGAGAAGGAATAGATAGTTTTGATTCAAGAAAAAAAGTGTGATAGAGATTTTATGGGTAAGATTGAAAAAACGATTTGGAAAGGTTGAGAGGTAGAAGAAGTGGATTTAGATGGGGCTTCAGGCGGCTTGGAAATTCTTTGAGACCCAATGAAATGGAAACTAGACATGTTCGACCTCTTCCCAAGAATCCTCACTATGAGATTTAAGGGGATAGGCTCTCAGTCTGAAGGCTACATCTCGAATGCCTACGGCGCTCAAACTCCCCCCCCCTCAAGAGAGATTTTTTGGAGGCCCTGAAAAACCTTGGGAACACCTTAAGCAGTCAACATTGGGTCATTGGGGTAGACTTCAACATGATCACTACCCTCTGGGAAAAAAAGGGTGGAACAAGACACCTGGAGGGAGAGAGAAAATGCTTTCGAGATTGGACAGAAAACAATAGTCTCATATTACCAAGGTAACTTGACCCAGTTACCTTCTGGTACCAAGAATTGTGGAGACACAAGGTTTCTTTACATTTTTATGAAGTTTACAATGATTTCGTTTCAGTTTTTAAACAATTATTGTTTGGTAAAGATACCCCCAGAATATCCAACCAGGAAAATAAATTCTTGGATAAAAAGGGGACATTGGAGCAGATGGAAAATCACAATGTTATCAGAATTTTCAGTTCCAAGAAAAATTCCTCCTTTCTTCCATGCCATGTATCTGCTAAAATGTTTATCATTGAAGTAGCAAGGCAGTATAATTTTTGGCTTCACTTTTTCCATGAGAAACGTAAAAATCAATTCATACCATTGCCTTGGAAAATTGGAGACTTTATATTCAGGAATATAAACAAAATCGATGAATTTGTGAACCACTTCCACAATGTGAATCTAAAATATGATGAAAATATAAAGGGGTTTGACCCTAATGGAATTTTCGTGGAACATATGTTGGTAGTCAGATTCAGAAATTCATTTATTCATATTGTTTTGAGTGAAGAAGAAGATAATAACTTAGGCGCTCCTACTCACAATGTTGGTGACTTGGAAACAGTACTTAGTACTAATGATTTTTACAAGCAGAAAGGAAAGGGTCCCAGCGAGAAGAGTGTCCAGTATCCAACTGTTACTCCTAAAACTACAACATCTCAGAGCAATTCTCCAATGACCCACCCATATAAAAAAGTTACCAATAGTACTTCAGGCAATGGAGGATAAAAGAATCCCCCTCCGGGAAAAATTGAGAGCTCGCACAAGCTTCCTCTGAGAAAAAAGAGGAAAAACATTGTGCAAGAGGAAGAAGACCATCGAATAGAAAGTGACATCAATAGCTTCTCTCTTGAAGACATGGATATCGAGAAAATATTTCCCCTCATTGATCAACCATCGAACACGACCCATAATAATTCATCATTGGAAATCATTGAGAATGAGACCTTCAATGAAGAAGAGTCATTTTCTTTTCAGAGCGTTGTCTTTGACGGGGAATCCAAGAAATTGATTATTGAAAAAGGTGATGTGAAGAATAAGAAAGGAAAATCTCATTCAGAGGTTGACCTAAGATATATGTGGCCTTCCCAAATTTCTAAAATTCACAGAGCAATCGGGGATGCTCTGGATGACTCCATTGGTGGTCTTGAAGCAGAAAACACAAAGTTGAAATAAAGGATCAAGGAACTGAAAGATGCCTTAATGCCTCTTCCACTTCTTGTCAGTCCTTTGAAAATAGTCAGACCCACCACACTCGCTGCTAAATTGAAAGGATATTCAAGCCTACTTACATCATCCAAGAGCCATGTGGAAAGAAATATTAAGAAAACAATGGCATTGATCATAGAGGCATGGGAAATTTCGAAAAACATTGCTTCTTTTGGCTTGAGGGTGCATGCCTTCCATGAGTATTTGCAAGTCAACCTGAAAAATGAAGAAATTTTGTACCTTGATGGTGTACTACCCTTTGGAAATAAAGTTTCCAACATGACAGAACTAAGGAAAAGAGAGGAGGATCTACCCTCTCCAAGTTGGATAAAACAGTTGAATGTGTGCTGGAAAGAAAAGATAAAAAACTTGAATAATATTATTCAAGTTTGCAGCCAAGATATATCAAAGAGGGAAGAATTGTTCAAGAGGCTCACAGAGGTAGACCTAGCCAGAAGCACTAACAAAGTACAAGACCCCAAATTAATCCTTAACTCATCATTCCTAACAAAGCAACAGTTTGACGAACAAGTTGAGATTTTTAAAGGGTTGTCAGTTGAAAATTTCTATGGTATACTTGAATATGATGAGGACGAAATAGACAATTGGATAGTGAACTATTCCGGGAAAAATTAAGACATTGAAGAAGCGTTGCATGGTATTTCCCTTGATCTACGAGACTTGGAGAGCGAGTTGTTCAACATCAAAATCCGGCATGAGATCAACGTGGCACCAATGAAAAATTATATTGAAGAATGGTTTAAGAAAGCGATCGACAAATTGACCACCAAGGGGAAAGAAACAGTTGAGACGGTTCTTGTAACCGTTAATGAAGACAATAAAAGGACACCACCAAGCAAGTGAAAACAACGAGAGACCACCAAGCAAGTGAAAACAACGAGAGACCATCATAGTAAGTTTATGTTTATCACATATTTCTTTTTGCCCTCTCCAAGTCGAATAAAACAGTTGAACGTGTGCTGGAAAGAAAAGATAAAAAACTTGAATAATATTATTCAAGTTTGCAACCAATCTATATCAAAGAGGGGAGAATTATTGAAGAGGCTCACAGAGGTAGACCTAGCCAAAAGAACTAACAAAGTACGGGACCCCAAATTAATCCTTAACTCATTGTTCCTAATAAAGCAACAGTTTGACGAACAAGTTGAGATTTTTAAAGGGTTGTCAGTTGAAAAGTTCTATGGTATACTTGAATATGATGAGGATGAAATAGACAATTGGATAGTGGACTATTCCGGGAAAAATCAATACATTGAAGAAGCGTTGCATGGTATTTCCCTTGATCTACGAGACTTGGAGAGCGAGTTGTTCACATCAAAACCCAGCATGAGATCAATGTGGCACCAATGAAAAATTATATTGAAGAATGGTTTAAGAAAGTGATTGACAAATTGACCGCCAAGGGGCAAGAAACAGTTGAGACAGTTCTTGTAACCGTTAATGAAGACAATAAAAGGACACCACCAAGCAAGTGAAAACAACGAGATACCATCATAGCAAGTTTATGTTGATCACATATTTCTTTCTTTATCAGTTCCTTCATCAAGTTACTCCACTTATTTGAATAAAAAGGTTGAACAGAGGGGTTATATCACGTCAGTAGAATACGGTAAGGCTCGAGGGTTATTATTGCAGATTGAGGTAGAGTACCTTCATCATGGGAAGGTGAGGAAAAAGAATGGGAGCTTGTGTTAGATTCAGACGGAAGAGGAGAGTCATAAATTTGGTAGTTACAGGAAGCAATCCGAAAGGATGGTAGGTACATCCACCTCCTAGGAGATCCATGTGGCAGGCATAATGGACTGCACCATAGCAAGAAGGAGAGGACTTCGGGACCTTGGGACTACAGCCCCCTTTGGACATGCCAAATTGGTAAATAAATGGGCCAAGTCCCGGCGCCCCAAGAATAGAAAGAAAAACTATTTTGAGTTTAGGAAGCGTCAGAGGTGGTCGACGAACATGAAAACTCCTTTGAAGCACTTTTTCTATTACTACATAGACAGAGGTGCTCGGGACCAGCCTCACCATAGACACAACAAGGAGACAAGCTTTGAGGAAGTAGAGCTTAGGATTTTTAGATCCATGACCCATAAGGGTGTAGGGAAGAAAGGAAAACAATTGAAACCCTCATCATCGAGAGGCCCGACAACCCGCTCAAGGGTTGCTCAAGGAGAATGGACGACTAAGATGCATTTCAAACACCTGAGCACAAAGAAGGAAAGGCAACATGCAGTGGGCATGGAGGAAGTTGTCAGGTTCCAGCGCCACTTAACCTCAGTTGTGGAGATAGCAAGAGATGTGTAGTACTGGGTGGACGACCCTAAATCCACCTGCACCAGAGAAACTAGATACTTCCAATTGGCATAAATGTACTCAATAGTGAAATCTATGGTCGCTCAGGATGTGGCAAAGGCCAAAAGGGATAATGACTAAACCATCCAGGCGATTGAAATTCTTGATGGAAAATTCGACCTCTTTTGTCGCTTGCAGTTCGGGATCAAATTTAGAATTAGGCAGGAGACCCAGCACCAGCACCCTCTAGGAATGCAGGATCTCCCAATTCAGATCGAGGACGATGACGATCCAAGTGTGGCGAATGGAAAGAGCAACAAGGTCGACAAAGGAAAGGAACATTTGGAATACCCGGTGGAGTTCAACAATCCATCTTTTGGGTTTTGATATTCTATCTATAGTTTTTGTTTTATCCACTTCTATTTTGTACTCCTTAGGTTTAAATCCATCTGGTCGTTTATGGTTCTACCCCCACTTTTGCCTCAACTTAAGGGGGTTTTATGGAATGTTACAAACCGAATCATGTCGTATAGTCTATCTTCTGTAACAATGAGGGGGTTGGTTTCCGTTTTGGCAGCCCCCAACATAGATTCCTTGGTTTGGACCTTTTAGATTTTCACTAGAGTAGGGTCCTAGTTTCCACTATGGCAGGCCCTTTCTAGTGTGATTGCACTTTTACTGTCCATATATAGAAATATGATACCTTTTTTAGCTTGAAAAAAAAACTATAACTTGATCGCATCGGGGCAGACAAATCCTAAAGTGCATCGGTGCATCATAAGAGAAGAACACAGAACCGGTGCATAGTAATTGGTGCTCTGCATACAATGAAAAAGGCAAAACCGATGCACAATAGTTATAAACGCACCGGGGCATTTTTTATTATATTTAGATACGGGCGTTTTTTTTTAGTTTTTTTTTCGTAGAAAAAAGTGTAAATTTTATTTCATATGAAAGAAAAATTACATTTTGAAGAAGCATGTAAATCCATGCTTTAGATTTGGTTCACCATCCCATTATTTGATTCTCTATGAAAGTTATATGGAAGAACTTGAAATTGATGCCTTCCTTTTCTTTTTCAAAAGACCATTGTTTGAAAGGAAGAGTGAGGCCTTCTTTTGAGAGATTGTCAACTACCCTATTCCTCTCCATGTAGACATGTTGAATGGAGAAAGAGTCAAATGAGTCCAAGATCAAAAAAATATGATCCAGAGGAGGTTGCAATCTGATATTGTACTAGATTTGGATTTTGCGGATCCAGTTAACCACCACCATCGAATCCCCAAATATTTGTAAGGAGGTGATCTCGTTTTCCCCAACAAAAGATAAAAGAAACTTTAAATTCGTTAATTCAGCATAGTTATTGGATCCCAACCCCAATCCCATCTTTATTTTGAAAGAGTGCCCCTCAGAAATTTAAAGTATTTATCCCCCTCGACAGATCGATCCCTCTTATATAGAGGCCCAGACAAAGAAAGAACAAGGCGTGCCTCTGTCGATAATTTTCGGTGCCACTTATCTAATTGGTGGCATGTCCTTCTCTTGTGGAAAGTGGGATAGTATACTAATACTCTATGCATCAGTGTGTTCCGGTAAGGAAAGTCGTTCCATGAAAATGGCACCATTTCTTACCAGTCAGACCCCCCAACAAATGAGTAGTGGCGGAGATTTTATACTTTTGTATAGTGGGTTTGAAAACCATTACTTCCAAGCATCCTCTATGTTTTTCAACTGCCACCTGCAAATCTTAATTAAGGAGGTTGAGCAAAAAATTCAGGCTTGACAGGTAAAAGGGAAGTTTAAGAATAGGTTTTGGGTCGATTCCTCATTTGCTTTCAAAAGGGGGCACCAACCTGGGCCCTCCAGGGACCATCTCTTCATATTGTCCCAGCTTGGTACTTTATTTTTTATGAGACACCATAAGAAAAGGCAAGCCTTAAGAGGGCATTTTAACTTCCAAATACCTTTCCACCACTAGTCAGGGTCATGTTGGAGAAGGTTCACATGAAGTTGGGAATAACCAGATTTAGGTGTATAATCCTCAAAAGGACTATGTTTCTAGACTAACTAGTCCTCCTTCTCTGTTATTCTAATGTGATAGGCCTTGAGTGCATTGATATAATTCCCCCATCTATGTACTAAGTCAGCCCCAATTCGTACTTGAGCAGTTGTTTTCCATCACTGCTCCCAAATGGAGGATCGAAGGGGATCGGCAGCTTGTGCTAGATGGAAGATGGCATTGTTAAGTAAGGTATCAATCAATTCCTAAGGGAGGATTTTTCTTCTTCCACTATTAGACCAGGGGCCTGAACCCAATCTAACTGCATCTACAAGATAATGGAACAACTTGGGGTACACTTTATGGGTCTCTTAATCCAATCCTCGAGGGAGTCTAGCCTAATATATTTTTGAGTGACAGTTTCAGCCCATAAACTTTTCTGAGTGATCATCCCCATATAATCTTGGCTTCCAGAGAATTTGCAAAAAGATGGATGGTTTTCATGCCCCAACCTCCTAGCAATTTTGGAATTACCAGAGTTTCCCATTTGACCCAGGGTAGTATGAACTATTCTTTTTTCCCTGCTCACAGAAATATGAAACAAAAATGTATGATATTATCCAAAATACCCTTGGGCACCCATGCAAGGTAAATCCAATAGACTGGTATAGCTTCTAAAATTGACTTGATAAGAATTAGTCGAACCACCCTGGATAGCCATCTAAAACACCAACTTCTGAGTCTCTTTTCTAATTTTGACAAAATCCACCTCCAGTCTTCCTTCTTGTATTTGTTAGGTTTTAAATGAAAACCAAGGTATTTCAATCCCTCCTCAAGGGGGAGGCCGAGAAGGGGAGGAAATCCTTGTAAGAAGATACTTCCCTCTCTTCCATTTGGTGTGGCGACAGAGTGGATTTTTGGTTATTGATCCTCATTCTCGTATCTCTTCCAAATAATTCAAGCACCTCTCGGAGCTTTTTCACATCTCTTCTTCTTCCATTACAAAAAATAATAACATCATCTACAAAGAGGTGTGTAATTATAAGAAAGGGACAAATGGACACTCCCTTGAAGTCACCACTAGAATTTCCCATCCCCAACATTCTACTGAGGCCTTATGCTACCAAGAGGAATAGGAGTGGGGATAGAGGACAGCCTTGTTTGAGACCTCTCCCTGCCTGGAAAAAGGGAGAGGTTCCACCATTAATGAGCACTGCAAAGGAGGTTGTTGTGATATAGCTTATGACCCAGCTGATGAAAGGGAGATTGAAACCTAGGTGTGTGAGAAGCAGCCTGATATAAAGCTAGTTTACTCTATCAAAATCTTTAGAAAGGTCGATTTTTATTGCAGCCCCTTTGGATTTTGTTGTAAACATGTTGTGTAGAGATTCTTGTGCCACTCCAACTGCATCATGTATATGTCTCATTTCGAGGAAGCATAATTGTTCTGGGGAGATAGATTTGGAGACGATTGGTTTAATTCTTCGACTGATGATCTTGGCAGTTATCTTGTAGATGCAGTTGTAGAGGGAGATTGGTCTGAAATCTTCGAAAGACTGTGGATCATCCTTTTTAAGGATGAGGGCTAGAAAAGTGGCATTAAAGGGAGGGTGGATCACTCCATTGATGCGGGGCTCCTCTACCACCTTGAGCAAGTCTTTCCCAATTACCTCATACAATACCAAGAAGAAGGCTAGTGTCCATATGTCTGGCCCAGGGCTCTTGTCCTTCTGGAAACTTTGCAGGACCTCTTTTAGTGTATCCTCCTTTATTTCTTCCATAAGGGCACAATTTTCATCCTCCTCCACAAACCTTGGAAACTGAAGAGATAATTGGATAACAACATCAATGGATACTCTCTCCTCTTCATTAAAGAATGATTTGAAGTGTTGAACCTCCAAGTTAGCTAGCTCTTCAAAGGATGAGAGGTTTCTACCTACGTCGTCAATGAGTCTCCAGATAGTGTTTTTCATATTCCTTCCTTTGGCATAAGCCTGGAAGAACTTAGTGTTTTCATCTCCCTTCTGTAGAGCCTTGTTATTCAATCTCCATTATTCTTCTCAAGCCTCCGAAAGTTGTCTTCTTCGTTTTTGTAGAGCCACAAGTTCGTCCTTTAATTCATGAGTTGTACATCCCCCATCAGCTGCATCGTAAAAGGATTGCAATTTGGCTTTTTTTCTAGCAGATGTTGCTCCTCCAAGTGTTTTTTGTAACGTCCCCAGCCACCCAGGCCGGGCCATGATACACGAGAGAACACTTTCTTTCTCTTTGTGGAACATATTGTAACATACACAGCATCCAACTGAGCTATTCCACATAAATTTTTTGAACTGCATGCAATTAAAATATATACACACAGAGCTCTTGTGAAAATATATATATATAACGTAAACATACAAATGCATCTGTAATTACACTGATTCATGTAGAAATGACGGTAAACATATACATGAAACATATACTGGAAATACCCATAAATATAAAGACAATTATAACCACTAATAATATAAACACATAAAAATACACACGTAAATAACAATGCAACATGTAATTTTATCACATGGTTGACACTTATCTTCGTAAGAATATTACCAATTGTGTGCAGACCTTCCACAAACCTCCCAGCCTTAGACCACACTGCTCATCACTCTCAGTAGTGGTCACCCCCAAGCTAGGACTAAACTCCACCCGAGTAAAGGGGTTCCTAACCAGGCTAATGGATCGTGGACAATAGGAAAGACTTTGTCACAGGTGCCTACTCAAACTAACAGCCTACAGTCCCTCATTCCCCACATGCTTGTCCCACCCTAGGAAGTGTTCCCCTTCTATGCTCAACAGTCCTTCAATTTCCCCACTTCATTTCCGGGCTCAGCAACAGGCCGGACAAGAAGTCTCAGAGCCCTGTAGTTGCAATTTAGCACTTTCAGGAAATCAATTCCCCAACAATTATCTCACCCAGAGAGAATCCTCATGGGCCTGAAAACCCTCCTCTTCAATATCCCACGGGGTTGAGAACTCACTTCTTCAGTCCAGCTCCCAATCTAACCAGCTACACAAACATATATGGCTATGGATACAGGTTCAGGTACAGTCATGAAGGTACGAAGGATAGCTCAATGGTTGTGAGAATACTCGTGGATGATTGACTGGATAATTGACTGGATGAATGAATGGTGGGAGGAATGATGGAAAGAATGATAGGAAAATGAACTAATTCCCCACAATATGTATGCATGTCCCCAATTTGACACTTGTCATGTTGGGAGCTATCTTGGCCCACTTGTCCCCAACTTTGGAACTTAGGATAAATAATTATCCATACTTTATACTTTAAGAAATATTAATATAATTTTCCTTTTTGGCTTAAGCTCCATAGCTTAGCTCCTTTTCCTTAACTTTTATCCCCCGCCCCCCCCCCCCCTAACTAGTGGATTTTAGTCCCCCATACTCTTTTATCGTGGTCGGTCTGCGCGCAGTGATGTATTTTATATTAATGTTGATACATATACAAAAGTAGGTGCACTGGCCTTTAACATCTAGGATCTTTGGCCTAATAATCACAAAACCAGATCACTAGCCTATAAAACACAACATATACACAAAGGTTCCCTGGCCTCAAAATCGTGTGCACTTAAATTGTTGCGCGTGGTTTCCTGGAATGTGCACACTTCCTCATTTTACTGCGTAGTACAGGTGCGCACTATGCCATGAAAGGTGCATACAAAAATGATATCAAAAAACTCACCAACTTACGTACATTTTTCATTTCCATTACAATTGGGTTCATCCTAGGGATATTACAATCCCCTCCCCTTATTTATGCACTATCCTCAGTGCAATATGTACACATATACAACAAAATTTCAAAAATCCTCAAAAAGATGTGGGTATTCTGCCCGCATTGCATCCTCATGCTCCCAAGTAGCGTCCTCGGGACCGTACCAGGTCCATTGGACCTTTACAAGCCCTATGGCTCGATTCTGGAGCTGTTTGATTTTTCGGTCCAGAATGTGTACCGAATGCACTTGGAAAGCGCCTTCTTGCTCCACCTGGATCACATTCCAATCAATAACATGATTAGCATTAGGGATATATTTCTTGAGCAATGATACATGGAATAAATTATGAACATACATAGATGCAGGCAATGCAATCATATAAGCCACTGGACCAATCCCCTCTAGGATTTCAAATGGCCCACAATAGCGAGCTGCCAACTTTGAACAATTTGCCAACTTTAGGGAACTTTTGTTGGCTTTCACTTTCAAAAATACATGGTCTCCTAAATTCCCTGTGGGTTCTTCCTTTATCAGCATAGATTTTTTGCCTATCTTGGGAAGCCTTTAAATTTTTCTTTATTTTCATCATTTGCTCCTCCATTTCCCTGAGAAAATCTAGCCCAACCATTGCTCTATCTGTTGGGTTATCCCAACTTACCGGTGTGTTGCACTTTATGCCATAAAGTGCCTCAAATGG
Source organism: Picea engelmannii (assembly GCA_009831015.1). NCBI lineage: Eukaryota > Viridiplantae > Streptophyta > Pinopsida > Pinales > Pinaceae > Picea > Picea engelmannii. The sequence continues at coordinate 169,982 of ML777971.1, forward strand.
GATCATCTTTAGAGATGTTTGGTACCATTTTTATAAGCAAACTCTACTAAGTGTAGGTAGTCCTCCCATTTTGATGGTTTATCCATCACATACATCCTCAACATATCCTCAATAACTTGATTCACCCTCTTCGTTTGTCCATCTGATTCTGGATGATAAGTTGTACTGAAATTCAAATTTGTTCCAAATCCATTAAATAATCATTTCCAAAATTTTGAGGTAAATTTTGGATCTCTGTCAGACACAATTGTCTTGGGTATGCCATGTAATCAAGCAATTTCTCTCATACAAACATCAGCAATGTTGGCTTCCTTTTGAGTGAGCTTAACTGGAATAAAATGGCCAGCCTTAGTAAGCTTATCCACCACTACCATGATAGAATCATGTTGTTTGTTTGTTCTGGGTAGTTTGGTGATGAAATATGATGTTACAACTTCCCACTTCCACTCAGGAATAGGTAATGGTTGTAGCAAACCAGATGGGTGTCTATGCTCAACTTTTACCTTTTGACATTCCAAACATTTGGCAATAAAATCAACAACTTATTTCTTCATGTCTGGCCAATAATATTGGCTCTTGATAGCTGCAATAGTTTTTTGATAACCTGGGTGCCTAGCATAAGGTACATTATGCATTTCTCCCAATATCGGATTTTTCAATTCCTGAAAATTTGGTACATAAATTATGCCCCTGTACATGAGAATTTCATCATTATCTAGCTTATATTCCTCACTTTTTTGCTGCAAAATACCTTGTTGTAATTTTGCCACTAATTCCTTGTATTGCAAATCTGATTTGGCAGCCTCTATAATTTTGTCTTTCAAATCTGATTGGTACATGCTAATGGATATAGCATGTAATTCATGCACTCTTTAGTTGAGTGCATCAGCCACTTTGTTCTCTTTCCCCTTGATATGCTTTATATCAAAGTCATATTCACTTAGAAATTCTAACCATCTGCTTTGCCTAGCCTTTAGAGTTGGTTGATCAAATAAATATTTCAGACCATTATGGTCTGTTCTTAGCTCAAACCTTTTCCCCATGAGGTAGTGTCTCCATTTCCTCAAGCCATGCACTATGGCTACCAACTCCAAATCATGAGTGGCGTAGTGTCTTTCATGCTCCTTCAACTTCCTTGATTCATAACATATAACAAACCCATTTTGACTAGGGACTCCACCAAGTCCTTCTTTACATGCATTTGTGCATACAATGAAGTCTTTATTTGGGTCTACAATCCTTAGTATTGGAGCACTTGTTAATAATTGTTTCAAGTGTTGGAAAATCTTTTCACAATCTAATGTCCACTAAAAATTCACACCCTTCTTTTGTAAGGAAGTGATTGGGTGTGCAATCTTTGATAATCCTTCAATAAATATCCTATAGTAGCTTGCAATACCCATGAATGATCTTACCACTGTCACATTCTTTGGTGTCGATCATTCTCTAATGGCTTCTATCTTTTCTGGATCCACTGTTATCCCATCCTTTGAAATGATATGTCCTAAATAATGAATTTTATTTTGATCAAATGAGCACTTTCTCAATTTTGCATACAACTGGTGCTCCCTTAATACTTGCAACACCATCCTCAAATGATGTTCATGCTCTTCCTCTGACTTATAATATATATGAATGTCATCCAAAAAGACACTGACAAACTTATCTAAATATTCTCGAAAAACACTATTCATTAAGCACATGAAAACAGTTGGTCCATTTGACAACCCAAATGGCACCACTGTGATCTCATAATGACCATACCTTGTCCTGAAGGTGGTCTTGCTGATATATTCCTCTTTAATTCTTACCTGATGGTATCCTGACCTGAGATCTATCTTTGAAAATGTTTTTGCATCTTTCAGCTAATCAAAGAGATCATCAATCCTTGGCAGAGGATACTTGTTCTTTACAGTCACTTTATTCCACTGTATGAAATCAATGCACAGTCTTAATGTCCCATATTTATTCTTCAGAAACAAGACTGGGGCACCCCAAGGTGACACACTTGGGTGTGTATACCCCTTCTTCAGAAGCTCTTCAAGCTACATTTGCAACTCTTTCAGCTCTGGTGTACTCATTATGTAAGGAGTCTTTGACATTGGAGCTGCTCCAGGCATTAAATTTATAGAGAAATCAATATCTCTCTTTGGGGGTAGTCTCGGTATCTCCTTGAACACATATTCTAAATCTTCCAGGACTACATGGTCCAAAATATTTTCCACCTTATCTTTAGGTGTCTCTTCCATATGAGCTGCAAATATTTTACACCCTTTTCTGTAACATTTCTTCAGCTGCAATGTTGAAATTTCTCTGATGGTTACTGCCCTAGGAATTCCCTACACTTTCCTTAGGTTCCCTTCCTCATCCAAGAAAGTTAATGCCTTGTTATTATAGTCTAGGATAGCATGATGTTGATCCAACCAATCCATCCCAATCAGACAATCATAAGAACCTAAAGGAAAGATTTTCAAATCTGCCTTGGTGTTCAGTCCATTCATGTCCATCTGCATTAACTTTTCTTTTGGCTCTAGTAGCCAATTGCACCAACCAAGCTTTTCCATGCTTTCTTCTTGGAAAATGCAAACTTTCCACCATCTTAGGATCTATATAACTATGACTAGATCCTGAATCAATTAAAATAGAAATGGTTTGGTTGTTGATCATACCTTCCACTTCAATCATATGTAACTGATACTTTGTTTGCTTGTTATCCAGCGCTGCATAGATCCTTGGTACATTTCTGCCAATGTTCTCCATTGTTTTAGCTTGATGTACATTGTGGACAGTCCTCACTTTTTCACCTCTATGGGGACAATCTCTAAACATATGGCCTCCTTTACAACCCCAACATTGAATAGGTGGTTTCCTTGGCCTTTGACCTCCTATTTCAATCGTTCTGGGTTCTCTATAAGTTGGTTGTCCCTGGGTATTATTTTTGAAGAATGGTGTCTTAGTTCCCTTCTTCCTCTGATCCATCTTGAATTTCTTTTTGTCTTTTTGTAAAGTTGGCCTTGATTTTTGTTGATCATATAGGCATTTATCTCACCTTAGGTATCCTCCAATGTCTTGGGATCATCATACTGTATTTTTTCATTGATGAATGCTAGCAATCCACTCAAATACCTTTGAATCTTAACTATCTCATCCTTGATGAAAGAGACATACTTGAGTAGTTCTAAGAACCTTATTTCATATTCATCAATGGTCATACTCCCAAGCTTGATTTCAAAGAAATATTTCATTTTCTTGTCATAGTATCTCTTACTCAAGTATTTCTTCTCAAAATACTTCTTAAATTCCCTCCAAGTAACACTTTTCTCTTTAATGTGTTGCACCTGCACAAGCTGATCCCACCACATGGATGCCTTTCCCTTGAGTTGATAGATAGCAATTCTACCTTCAGCATGAGAAGAATAATTATGCAATTTAAAGTAATTTCTCATGCCCATCAACCATGTCTTTGCATCTCCATCCTTCTCGTGCTCACCATCAAATGTAGGAGGTATGATTTTGTTCATTTCTCCTCGTAGCTCATCCAACCCAGACCTCTAATGCTTTCTGACAAGGGATGGACTTGAGATTTTTTTTGCTCTCTTATTGGAATGTCTCGGAGAGTGATGGTGATGTCTGCTAATACTTCTTGTTCTTCTTTTCTCATCAGGAGACCTATGACTTTCTGATTTGCTTGAGCCACTCTCCTTATCCAACTTCTTTTCTATTATGTTCAAGCTCTGCAATAACTTCATGTTGAATTCATCATGCTGCTCCTTGGCTCTCATAAGTCTTTCATTATCTGCTTTATGGATTTGGACATCCTTCTGCAACTTTGTAATGGTCTCTACCATATTCATGTTTTCATCCCTTCTTTCTCCATGTCCATTGGAGTTTGTTCATTCAATGCCCAAATGGACATCCATCCCTCTAATCTCATATTCCTGGCTATAATTTCCTTATGCCTCTTCCATTACTATGGACTCTTTGTTGATATTGAACCGATCTAGTTGTTGTTAACTCTCCAAAATGTGCAGCCAACAAAACTTTGTCAGGTTAACTGTTTCAACAATTTCATGAAAATATGAACCATTTTGGTTCAATAATATATCAAAATAATTTCTTCTGATTTCTTGAAAAATTGAATGCCCAGATCAATTTTCTGGGTGAATATTTACATTCTACTATCCGGGACCTTTTCAACACCTACTCCCATGCTCAATTCTGAGTCTTGAGCAGAAAGTTATGGTTATTTGAAAATTGTTCATTAATTTTTTTGTCCATTTTTCAACTTGGCGCAACTCTACGTTGTAATTAAGCACTTTTGCATATACTCCATTGGATTTTTTGTATGAGATCAATTGGGTTTCTTCATATACATCTTATGGACACTATATCCAAGTTTCACCTTTTTCTGGGTTTCAAGCTGCTAGTTACATCTTGTTGAAGTTCTAGGACAATTCATGTTTTTGGTATGGAATGCTACAGGTACCTTCCTTGCCATATTAAAAAAATTTACATTGCCGAGAAATTTAATTCATATTTGGGAATGTCTTCTATGGTTCAATATATTTCCATCGAATTCTCCTGCACCTCAATCAAATTCTGGAGTAGAAAGTTATGGCTCTTTGAAGTTAGATGGGTCTTAAAATTTACCCTCCACTGTTTCTGCTGTAACTTTCTCATAAAAGCTCTGTTTGACGAACAGTCTCTCTAAGCTCTTTTATTTGAGCTACAGAGACAGAGTGTGCCTTGTCACACTCTTTTCTCGTGGTTTT
>ML777971.1:202011-244836 GCA_009831015.1 Picea engelmannii
CCACACAAGGCTCCTCTACCATATCAGGAATGCCACTGATATCCTCATGTGTCGTGGCTAGCATAGGTGACTGAGAAGATGAAAAATGTGGCTCATTCATCATAGGAAGCTCATCATTCTCCATACATGACTTCCTGGAAGCCATGTCTACACCCACCAGTAGGTCATCCAACCTCTTAATCTCATCATGTCTAAGTGCCAACACATATGAATCCTCCCAAGTGTCACCACTATGTTGAAGTGTTGAATCCTCAACGTTACCTGATGGGGAAGATGAAGGATATGCGCTATCATCCTGTCCATACAATTGTCCCTCAGATGTGCAAGAGTCACTAGCCTTATCAGACTACTCCAAATAGGCATCTATGGTTGCATTCACATGCATCTCCTCATCCTCATTGTTATAGTGCACCTCAACAATGTGCACCTTCCCTTTACCCCTACATCTGTGATTTGGCTTCCAAGGCACTTTGCAACTGTAGCAACGCTCCCTGCATCTAATGGGTGTAGGCTCCATCTGTGCTATTGTCAATCCACTCGCTGGTAATGATGTATCTAGATCCTTATCTGATTTTCCCCCTAGGCTGGCAGGAAAACCAGCTTTGATACCACTGTAATGTTCCTAACTTGGCTAGTCTAGGAAATGTTGCTAATGTGTGTAGGATCAATGGTTTACAACATATAAATGATCATACAAATAATAAATGTGACAAAGGACTGCAAATTTTGTATTATGATATCTATGTGGATTACAAAAATGGTCGAATGCGGATGAATAAACTGACAATACTTGACTAGATCAACAGACAAAGGATCTTAGCCGGAATACAAATAAGCAACTAAAGATAATACTCGGAATATGGGAGCACTTCGGAATCAATGGACGCGATGGGACTATGGCAGCTCTGACGGAAATTGCTGGAAGTTTGGAAAGTTTGCCTTGGGAGCTGTACTTCTCGGAATGGCCTGAAAACTATCCCAAATTATGCGCCATTCTCTAGTCCTTAGTATTGGTATCTGTCGAACCCCTCTACTGATGATTTTGGACCCCGAATGGATAACCCTGGGGGAATGCGCCCCTCTTCTTCTAGCAAAATGCATCCTAGTGATTCCACGGTCAGAATTGGACGAGATATGTCTCAAAACGACCGCCTTGGTCTACTAGGAAATGGGTTGGAAGGTTTTCCCTAAATCTAGTCTGATGCTCGCTTTGGAACCCCAAATGTGCTAGCCAAAAGTGTCGCACGTCCAAGTCTGAAAAATGCGTCCCAATTGATTCCTCCATCGGAATCTGATGAGGAAATAGGAAAAATATGCGCCTTGCCCTCCTCTCAAATGGGTCGGAGGGAAATATCAGAATTCCCCCTGGATAGGATAAGTCGACTAAAAACCCTCTCAGAAGCTACACCCTCACTCTGGATGAATGCGCCCTTGTTGTTGAACACTGTGTAACTGTTGTTGAAGAATGATGGAAGACCTTAATAATCTTCCCAGTGACTAGGGTGTGTCTCTCAACACCGAAATCCTAGAATCCACTGAACTATCTCTCCTGAGATGCGCTTCTCTCCTCAATGACAAGTCATAATCTACATAATCATGAATTAGGTCGTTGACTCTTCTCTTATATATTTTCAAAACCCTAATTAACTACTGAAACCCAAATTCGTTGTTGACCTTTTCCCTCCAAGTGAATTTTACTTTATTTTATTATTCCTTGATTAAATCACTTCATTAATTAATTAATTAATCATTTTACCTCTAAAAAGTGATTTATCCATCCTTATGGATTCTCCGGCCACTGAAAGTCACTTCTCATCATCTTATCCTGTAGTGTTCTTCTTTCCGATTTCGATGAGCTATTACACTAAGATGTTTCTCCAAGTAATATGCCCATTATGACCTTCTTAGTGAAATTAATTAAGATATGACCCATAATAACTCAAAATTACGAAAATCGTCATAATGCAACGAAACCAAAACCAAGTTGTACGGAATGGATCCTGATGATGAACGATGCAAGTTGATCCCAATAAAACCCCTCAAAATCTCCTGAACTCTCTATCACCCCTATCTAGCTACTCTGGTAGGCATAACACTGTAAAGTTATAATGTCACAAAATGGGGACATTACAAATGTCCAAATTGTCACCCTTTTGCTCGTCCGACCACCATATTTTCCACCATCTCTTTCACCTGTGGGAGCATAACATCATCACCTAGGGATAATTTCTGGGAGCCTGGAATCACCTTTACATTGTTGTGCTTGCTATTCTTTATATGCTAACTGAAAACCCTAGCTTTCGAAAACGCCTGAAACTGTTGAGTCTCACTGCCTTCACAGGCGTCAGTATCTTGAGAGACCTAACGACCCACAGCCTCTAGGAAACCCTCAGCTTCTGAAAAGACTAAAGGGGAAGAAATAAAATACTCTGGGACAAAGGAAATGGGGGTACCCTGAATAAGAAAATAATCAAACCAAGAGAGGTGACCCTCAAACTGTTGCGTGGGAACTATAGTGAGGGAGGTGTGTGAAATATGGTTCCCTCCAAAGGAGGAAAAGGCTTGAAAGTCACTTACCGACATCTCCTGCACAACCTTTATTGAAACTGAAGAAGAGACTGGGAGGAAAAAACCCTCCTCAAGAGCACAAAAACTATCATCATAATCTGGAACATCCAAAGGAGGCGGGAGAAATTTTGAGAGGTCTCCGAGAGGGGAGAAAGATAGACTCCCAAATCATTTGGGATCAGGCCTAACTCGCAATCCAGCAACAGAAACTAGATGTTCCAAAACCGATGAAACCCCAATGCAATCAAAAAGACTAGCCTCGGGGGGCTGAAAATCTAGGGGACTGGAATAGCTGGCCCATCCTGCTTCAAGTGGTGACCTGGCCACCAAGGGAGGAGAGCGCATGCCTATTAGCGAGGCCAAAATCAGTTTATCATCGTTGATTTCACTGAAATAGTCCACGAACTCATCTTCCGATTTCATTTGCCTCGTTCTGAGCCCGTCACTCCTGTTGTTGGTGGAATGAAAAGAAGCTAAGCCCCCTTAACCCTGACCAAGAGTGTTGACTTACTTCAGCTTGGTGGAGCGAAGAAAACCTCAATGACTATGGCTAGGATTTCTACAAAGGCGCTCCATCCATCCAGCGAGGTTCTTGGTTGGTGTTTGGGGCATTTTTTATTATATTACTATACTGATGCGTCTTATTATATTAATGTATTGGTGCGGGTTTTTCAATACCGCACCGATGCGTTTTGACAAGAAACACACCGGGAAAAAGAAAACCTCCACTACAACCTTTGCCCGCCCAAATTATTTTAGTTATATAGAACATCTGCTAAAACCTTTGTAGCCAATAGAGGAGGTTGTAGTGAAGGTTTTTTTAAAAATTTTCCAACTTTTGTTACACTAAAAACCTTCGCAAAAACCTATGCTAGAAGGTGTTCTCCTTGTATGAATGATTCCCCTCGAGAGACCCTTAGAGTTCAACCCAAGAAAGTCTGAATCCGAGAAAAGTAACTCTATAATGATGGGTGAACAGGGCCCCAACAATTCCTAAATAAACACCACATCTAGATGCTACAACTCAACCAACCTTTTTAGAGAGATGTTTTTGGCCCTACCCCCAAGCCCCTCATATTTACAGACATAATTTTCATGAGGATTTTGTCTTCGAGGTAGTTCCTATTCTAAGAACCTCATATATCATTCTTTTCATGCCCTAGTTAATTTCTTGGGTGGCCTTCTTCTCGGAATGTTTGAGGGCCAATTTTTGGCCCACCTTGGCAGACCCTATCTCCTTTTGGTCATCAAACCCCAAACCCCTCTTGATACCAAAACCCCGAGGAGGGTTCCTAGGCCTCAGAAAATACAGATCCCTTCCCATGGAGGTGGAGGGAGAAACAAGGTCTAAAGGACGAGGGCTTACCTTTGACTATGCAAGAAAGGGATTTGTATCCCTTGAGAGACCCACGATGAAGGACCCCTCTTCCTTCACCCTCGGTGTTTGGGCCCTCAAAGAGATATGGGGCAAGGACTCCTCACACCGAGAATAGGAATTGTTTACATGTTTGCCTAAATTTCAAACAGGATGGAGACAATGAGAATGATTAGACTTGCCTTGAATTTGAGCTGAGACAAACCATTGTGCCATAGAACCTCCAACTTGTCTCATTGTGACATAGAAAAGTCTAGGTCATGATGGTCCCAATAATATAAACAATTATTTATTGTACCCTTGGTCTCCTACTTTACTTATCAACATGGGGTTCATACAAAATTAAGAGGTATTATGCATTGTATGTGTAGTATGCAATTGTCAGTAGCAGAGGGTTGAAAATGATCAAAGGTTGGAAATGTGCAGGAAATCAAATGACAAAAAGCAATTATGAACTAATTGCTTTGAAGGAAACACACCAATTTGAAATTACAACTAATCTAAAGTGCATGAAAATAACTTATTATACTGCATCAAAGATCATTGAATCAGGAAAGTTAAACTAAAGCAAAAGATGAATCTAATCTGAAATTATGACAGAGAACTGTGATAGAAGTAAAAGTTGTAAATTATGACAGAAAAATTGTAATGGAAATGAAACTACACTAATGCATGAACAAAGCAATCTAACCCCTTAATCATTATCAATATAAATGTGTTTTTACTTTGAATTTCTACAGGATCTGCACAGTTTCTACACGATACTCCTACAGGAAGCAAAATAAAGTTTGAAAAGGTAGTGCAAGTCTTTAAAAGCATTGACAAATCTAGATTATAAAATAAATGAAGTGAATCTATGGTTCTTAGCCTTGGGAGGCACCTAAGAGTGCTCCAAAATATTATTGAACATTTCTACATGATGTTTCTACAACTGGCCAATTAGTTGAAATCTTAACAAAAATGGAAATTTATCATGCAAAGCTAAATCTAACTTCAATAGAGAATGAAACACTATCTAAGCACTAACTAATATGCATGAAAACTACAGAAATAGTACAAAGGGTCCTTGAGCCCTCTTGGATGGGCCCTACCCAAGAAGCTCAAGGAACCTAAAAGAAACTTTAATGGACTAAAGGCAAAACCATTTTATTTCATAAATAGTAGTAGTACATCAGGAACATCAAATTTCTTAGTCTTCAACAAATAGTCTTGCAAAATATCTCTATACAGTACTTCTCCAAAAAATCGCTATGTCCTCTCTCTTGCCTATATATAACTAGAGAGTTCAACCTCCCTTCCTAATTCAATGAGAGTGATGAATAAATGAGGGATCTCATCCCTTTACATCTGTATTTTTGAATTGTTGTTGATCAAAAGTGGTCATAAATGCAAAAGGAACACTCTTGGAGGTAGGTGTAGACAATTACCCTTGATCTTTGGCTAGCAGCTCACTCGAGGGGACAAAATCCCCTGTTTCTAGGAGGTTGGCACCCTTGACTCCTACAATTCGACCTGGTTGGTGGAACACATGTCTTTTTCCAAAAACATTAGTGAAAAAAGGTATATTATACATAAAAATCCACCTCAATCATACATTCATTAAGCAACATACAAAATACCCATGATTGACTATTAAATATGGTCAAAAGCAAACATTAAGTTATTTTATGGTGGAAAAATATGTTAAAGATGAGCCTTTATAATGTACAGTAATGAGGCTCATCATCACCCCCCAGTTGAACTCTTGCACACCCTTGTGCAACCAAAAATGGTCTTACTGATCTCATTGTTGTTGTTTTTGTTGTTGTTGTTGTTGTTCTATACTAAGTTGTTGTTCTTTGTTCCTTTGTTGTTCATCATCCTATTGTTTCTCAATGACATGTTGTTGCTCAACAAAGTGTAGTTGTCCATTACCCTTTTGTTTATCAAAATTATCCTGTTGTTCCTACTGCTACACCACTTCAGTGTTGAAGCGGGTCTGCATCATGTACACATCTAATGCATTCAGTTGGCTCAATCTTTCTTTTTGTGCTCACTACAAATTTATGTCTAATTCAGTTGTTGTTCTCAATGTATGATGCTCAAATTCAATAGGAAGCATGGATTTTTTACCATTAACTGATTTAAAAGGAGTAAGCCATGTTGTAGTTTTCCATGCAATGTTGTATGCCCACTGCTTCAGTGAGCTTCTTTGACCAACATTTTTTGTTCATGCTCATTGTTTTAGTGAGGATGTTTTCTAGCTCTTTGTTTGTGACTTCATCTTGCCCATTTATTTGAGTATGGTAGGGTGTTGAATTTATATGAAAGATGTTATGTTCCCTCATGATTTCTTCAACCATCCTTGATTTAAATTGGGGGCCTTGATCCGTGACTATCTCCCTTGGACAACCAAACCTTGAAAATATGCATTCTTGGAGGAATGTTGCTACATTTGATTATGTGGCATCCTTCATGGCCTTTATTTCAACCCACTTTGTCAGATAGTTTGTGCATACCAAAATGTGCTTCTTATGTCATGATGGAGGAGAAATTGGGCCTATGAATTCCATGCCCCACTTGTCAAATGGTTCTAATGATACTTGGGGCAGTAAAGGTGTTACGAGGAAAATCTCTCTATGGCTAGAGGCAAACCACAACAGACATAATGACACCAAGAAATCAACTCTAATATCAAGTATGCTATATAAATGAAATGCTAACGAGAGAAGGCTAGAATTCTACATCGTCTGGACGTTCGAGGAAGACCACCGTTGAGCACACAACCCAAAGCTTTATACCTGCAAATTGTCCTCAACAACCAAGATACACAAGCATGTGGTGATGATATATAATGTTAGCATATAAATTAGCATAATCCATTAACATACATAAAAAAAATACGCCCATGGAAATCAATTCAAATATTTGCAAGATATCAATTGGATGAGAAAAGAGTATTTCTATTAATGTAATCAATAGAAGTACATAGATGACAAACTTTTGTAATGGCACATATCGGAAACAAGAAACCGAGTCCCTCCAGTTGGGCCTCGGCCTCTTCAGTTCTCCACAAAGGTAAGATCATAAGTAGGAGTCAATGAAGTTCTCCATCACAAGATAGGAAGAGCTTGGGGGTTGAACACAATAAGTTCAAGATTTTAAGGACAAAGGGATGCAGACTCATTATGAAGTGAAATTTCTCCAGAGTATCTTTGCTCTCAATGTTGAATTGTTGAATTTTGTTCAAGGCTTGGATATGGCTCAATTTATAGCCTCCAAATGGAATTGAAGGGTCAAATCGAAGCGTTTCCAGTATATGGAAGGTCAAGGATCATGTTTCATGTGACATGGCATGGAAACCCAACACATTTTTTTAATTTTTTAGCACCAAACCCGATGTATGCGGTTTGTAGTGGAGCAACTTGCGTATAGTCGAGTTGTCTAACTTGTAGGTCACGTATATGGACAAAAATATGTATTTTTATCTCTGGAGTGAACAAAAAGGGGAATTTAAGTCTACAGAGGGAAATGGAAGGCCATCCAAGAAAGATGCATGAAGTGAGGCAAAATTTTCTATAACAAAAGGCAATTCATTTCTCTTTCTTGGTTTCCCCATTATTTGGCATTCATCACAATGTGAATTATATATTTGAGCATCTCTATGTAGGGTTGGACAATAATATCCAACTTTTAAGATCTTATAAGTTGTCCTCTTGGATGCATAATGAGCTCCACATGGTTCATCAAGGCAAGCATGTAATATATCATCCACCTCATCTTCCCTTATGCATCTTCTCAAAATCTGATTTGGACATAATTTTAATAAATAGCCTGCAACCCAAGTGTAGGATGAAATTTTCTGAATAATCTTGCATCTCTCCCTCTAGGAGAAATGTTGAGGAAAATTTCTTGTTATAAGGTAATTTGTTATATCAGCAAACGAGGGGGTTTGTAATGATATGGAAAATAGGTGTTCATCTGGAAATTGGTCATAAATCTTGCCTTTTTCAGTAGGAATGGTCAATCTAGACAAGAAATCTGCAACTACATTATGTTTGTCAGGCTTATCAAGAATTGTTAGATCAAATTGTTGTAACAACAGAAACCATCTAATCATCCTACCATTAATGTTAGGTTTATTCATCAAGTATCTAATGGAAGCGTGATCTGTATGTACAAAAACTTTATATCATGTCATATAATGTCTGAATTTATTGAGAACATGAACCATTGCTAAAAGTTGTTTTTCAGTAACAGTATAATTCAGTTCTGCACCAGCTAAATTCTTACTTATGAAGTAAATTGCATAAGTTTTATTGTCTCCATCTTGTCCTAAGAATGATCCTATAGACTTGTCCAATGCATCAATGTGAAATGGAAGACTCCAATTGGGACCTTATAAAATAGGGGCAGTTGTGAGTTTTTCCTTGATTGTTTCAAAAGCTTGTTGACAATTCAAAGTCCAATAGTATTCCACATCTTTGGACAACAAGGTAAACAGGGGAGAATTTATTTTACTAAAATCCTTAATAAACCTCTTGTAATATCTTGCATGTCCAAGAAATCTTCTTACATCTCTTGGTTTCAAAGGGATAGGAAATAAGGTGATGATTTTGATATTTTCTTTGTCTACTTCAATCCCTTTGGAGGACAGGTGATGTCCTAAAACAATACATTCATTCATCGTCATATTACATTTTTCATTGCTAAGGAATAGATTCATTTCTTAACATCTTTGGATAACCTTATCTAGATTGTCCAAGGCTTCATCAAATGAATTGTCATAAGGGGTAAAGTCATCCATATAGATCTCAACTTTATCATGGATGAGTTCTGAAAAGATGTTGAGAATTTATCTTTGAAAAGTAGCAGAGGCATTACATAAGCCAAAAGGTAAGACTTTGTATGCAAATGTACCCCATGGGCATGTAAAGGTGGTCTTGTCCTGATCCTCATGGCTGATTTGGATTTGATTGTATCCACTAAAACCATCCAGAAAGGAAAAATATTGCTTCCTGACCAAGACATCCAAAACTTGGGCAATAAAAGGTAAGGGGAAATGGTCTTTTTCGGTAGCCTTGTTCAACTCCCGATAATCCACACATATCCTCCATTTCCCATTCTTCTTTGGGACAATAACTAGAGGGAGACCCATTCACTGTCTGATATAGGATAAATGAATCTGACATTAAGCAACTTTTGGAGTTCTTGTTTAACTATGTCTTTCATTGCAGGGTTCATCCTTCTTTGTGGTTGCCTAACAAGTTTCCAGTCATCCTTGATATAAATGTGATGGGTATAGATAGAAGGATGGATTCCTTTTATGTCTTTATAATCCCATGCAAAAGCTTCAATATTTCTTTTCAGTACATCTAACATTTTTTGTTCTTGCTTACTAGTGCGTTTTTTGTTGATTTTGAGTGTTTTTCCAGGGATGATTTCTACGGTTTTTACAGTTGGATCTTCTATCTCATCAGCAAAAAAACCTGTCCATAATTTAGTGTTGCTTTCTATAGAAAATTCAGATCTATTATCATCATTTATCCCTTCTATTTTCACATCTTTCAGATATTGATTTTGCAAGAAAAAATCAAGGAAAATGTCCTCGTCAATTGTACTATCAACCAAAGAAGTGTGAATTGTGTAGATGGGGTATGAAGTTGTTTGTGTCAGGTCTTCTTCCTCTTCCACCCACATAGGAATATTTCCAATTATCAAAGGTTGGGCAGGGGGATAACAAACAATTTGTTTTTGGGAAAGGCCATCAATGATGGTCATATTGCATGCTCTACAACCAATGTATGCATCTGTTGTGGCCAGCCAAGGCCTTACCAAAATGAGAGGATATCCATTGGATTGAGACTTTGGTTGAAGGACTTGGAAGTCAGTAGGGTACTCCCATGAGTCAATGGAAATTATGATATCTTCCAACATGCCTTTAGGTTTAACTATAGATCGATCTGCAAGTTGTGGGACAATTGGGGTATTCCTCAGAAATCCCTGAAGGTTGAGTTTCATATGGTATCTTTAGTCATAACGTTGATTGCAGATCCTAGATCAATAAGAGTATTTTGTACCAAGGTGTTATTAATCTAGACACTTACTAAAGGACTCCATCGATCTAAGTATTTAGGTACAATTAACAACATTTATGGTTGGAGTATCTTTCCTTCTTCTCCTTGGTCTTCTAATGCATTCTTATTTGATATACTTATTCAAAATGGCCACATCCTTAAGATCTTGTAAGAGAGGTATCTTTATGCACAAATTTTTAAGCTCCCCTAAAAGTTTTTTTTCCTCAGATGTATAAGTTTTCCTTTATTGTAATTTTTCAAGGTAAGGAGGGGCTTGTGGTTGAGGTAAGGTAATGTTTTCTTTCTCAGATTCTTCATTTTCTATGAGCTTTCTTGATCTGATATTTATCTCTTGTAATTCCACAGAGTAAGTTTGATAAGTTGTATCATTGTTGTATACGGGTTGGACTTTCTTATTGTTGGGATTTGGAGTAGGTAGTTGAGGTTGCTTAGGAGGAACACTACTTGGAGTAGTATTGTTTTGAGGAGGAAGTGGCAATAATGCAGGTTGTTGGAAATTTTGTGGCCTCCATCCATGTGATGGTTGATTCCATTGTTTTTGTAGCATGATAGGAAAATATTGGTATGGAGGAGGAATTGGAGGTCACTAGTATTGCCAAGGGTTTGGATTAGTCCAAGGTGATGGGTTATACCATGGTTGAGAAGACATTTGAGAATTATATGCATTAAAATTTTGAGCAAGATTGAAGTTGAAACCTGTTTGGAATGGTCTTGTCGCTCCAAGCCTCTCTTGATTGATGAAGTATAGTGACTCCACATTCTCTTTTTCTCCTCGAAATGTAGCTTTCAAACCTAGAAAAAAAGGACATTTGTTAGTTGGATTATTTTCCTCACAAATGCCACAGACATCTATAAGGTCTAAAGGGCACTCATTTCTAGGATGCTTTTTAGTGCATTTGGGACAATAGACAATCAATGCCTTCTTTGCTTCCTCTTGTTTCTTCTTGATTTTCATTGTATCCATTTGCATGGCTAAAGAGTGTAAATTATTAGTCTTCGTATCTTCTATTAACCCACCTAATTCATGCTTTATATGAGTTGTTGGGTTAGAAGATAGAGAGATCAAACCTCTATTGCTTCTACCTTTGTTTTTGGAAGACCTTGAATGGTTCTTGAATATTCGTTTGATAACATCATAGTCCATCTAGTAGATATCTCCATTGGATAGGAGATTCAATGTTTCCATCAAACCTTCTCTTACTCCTCTGAGTAAGACAAGTTTGAGCGAATCTTTATCCAAAGTGCAATTTTGAGCTCTCTTGTAGCTTAGTTGAAATCTCTCTTCAAAGTCTTCTAGAGATTCATTAGGTCCTTGTGTCATTCTAAAAATTTCATCCCTTGTATCTCTTGCTCTACAATAGTCTTTGTATCTTTCACTAAAGGTGTTTTTCATCTGATCCCAAGTTGTGATATTATTTCCTTCCAAACTCATAAACCATAATAGAGTTGAATCCTTCAAAGTAGAAGAAAAATGGTTGAGCTTTTGTTCATCGGTGATGTAATCATATGTGTTGCATATAATTGCAAACTCAAACAAGAAAGTATCAGGATATTCATAGACAAGTCCATGAAAATGTGGTAAAGCAGAAGGATTAATATTTTTCATCTTGGCTTCTCCATCAGATTCACGAATAGGGAAAATTTCTTCTTCACCAGCCACGACACAAGGTGAGGACTGACTCTCTTCTGAAATGTTCTCAAATTTTCTAGATTTCATTTCCAAGAAACTTTTTAATGTTTCAAGACCAATCTCTGGATTGCTTGGACCAGTTTTTGTGGTGGGGTTTTTTGGTAAAATTTTTCCTTTCCTATCTATAGGTCTAGTCATTCATGAAATCAAAAGAAAGTGAAAAAAAAAAAAAAGTGTGACAAGGAGCTACCAATACTCACAAGAAGTGAAATCACTTGGGCAATTACACTATAGAAACTTCATAGTGAGGTTGGCCTTATGGCTGAGGTATCCTTTTTTCCCCTACAAGTCATGTAAAAAAACAAAGAAAAAGAAAAGGACATGCAAAGTTCAACACCTCCCTGACAACAACGCCAAAAAGTGATGATCGTAGGAATAACAGCAATTATATATTGTACCCTTGGTATCCTACTTTACTTATCAACTCGAGGTTCATAAAAACTTAAGAGGTGTTATGCATTGTATGTGCAGTATGCAATTATCAGTAGTAGAGGGTTGAAAATGATCAAAGGCTAGAAATGTGCAGGAAATTAAATGAGAGAAAGCAGTTCTGAACTAATTATTTTGAAGGAAACACACCAATTTGAAAGTACAACTAATCTAAAGTGCATGAAAAGAACTTATTATACTGCATCAAATATTATTGGATCAGAAAAGTTAAACTGAAGCAAAATATGAATCTAATTTGAAATTATGACAGAGAACTGTGATCGAAGTAAAAGCTGTAAATTATGACAGAAAAATTGTAATGGAAATGAAACTACACTAATGCATGAACAAAGCAATCCAACCCCTTGATCATTATCAATATAAATGAATTTTATTGTTTGTTGATGCTTTCAGGAAAATAAGATTAAACTAATTCAAAATCTGAAGCTAAAACAAATCTACAAGATATTTCTACAAGAACTGTGCATTTCTACAGGATACTCCTATAGGAAGCAAAATGAAGTTTGAAAAGGTAGTGCAAGTCTTTAAAAGCATTGACAAAGCTACACTATAAAATAAATGAAGTGAATATATGGTTCTTAGCCTTGGAAGGCACCTACGAGTGCTCCAAAAGGTTATTGAACATTTCTATAGGATGTTTCTGCAATTGGTGAGTTAGTTGAAATCTTAATAGGAATGGAAATCTATCATGCAAAGCTAAATCTAACTTCAATAGAGAATGAAACATTATCTAAGGACTAACTAATGTGCATGAAAACTATAGAAATAGTACAAAGGGTCCTTGAGCCCTCTTGGATGGGTCCTACCCAAGAAGCACAAGGAACCTAAAAGAAACTTTAATGGACTGAAGGAAAAACCATTTTATTTCATAAATATCAACAGTAAAATAGGAACATCAAAGTTCTTAGTCTTGAACAAAAATTCTTACAGAACATCTCCATACAATGCTTCTCCAAAAATTCACTATATCATCTCTCTTAGACTAGAGGCCTATATATAACTAGATATTTCGACCTCCCTTCCTAATTCAAGGAAAGTGATGAGTAAATGAGGGATATCAACCCTTTACATTTGTATTTTTGAACTGATGTTGATCAGAAGTGGTCATAAATGCACAAGGAGCACTCTTGGAGGTAGGTGTAGACAATTTCCTTTGATCTTTGGCTGGCAGCTCACTCGAGGGGAAAAAATATCTTGTTTCTAGGAGGTTGGTGCCCTTGACTCCTATAGTTCAACCTAATTGGTGGAACACATGTCTTTTGCGAAAAACATTAGTGCAAAAATTTATATTGTACATAAAAATCCACTCCAATCATACATTCATTAAGAAACATACAAAACACCCGTGACTGACTATTAAATATGGTCAAAAGAAAACAGTAAGTAATTTTTTGGTGGAAAATATGTCAAATCATCCCCAAACCCCTCTAGCAGATGATGGGTCTTCACCAGAGGCTTCACACCTTCATTTAGAGGAATGGACATGTACCGTACCAAAAATTCTTGGCCTTTATTCTCCAAATCTTGTTTCAGTGGTATCTACTTTCCTCCCCTGCTCCCTTATTGACACTGGGAACCTTGTCGTGTTTGTTTGATGGGGGGGAGGAAGGGTTTAACCTCCTATCAACAAAACCCTCTAACCCTTTACCTAAGAAATTTTTATGAAAGTTGAAAACATAGTCAGATAGAACATGCCCCACCTTATGGCATTTGGCACACTTGAAGGGGACATTGACATAGTCTAGCACCTGGGTATAGGTTATGTCCCCCAAAACCATCAAAAATATTTCGAAAATGCCTTGGCGAGGGTCTAGGTCCACCAAAATTTGTGTTATTGATCGAAACCCATTGTTTTTGTATCGGTTATTGAATTCTATGAATTTCCCCAAAACTACCCCTATAGTTCGCAAACTTGAGTCTGACTAGAATTTTAGGTGGAGGTTCGACAACTTGATCCACATAGGTGAACTCGTCACAACTTCCTCCCGAGAATCAAAAAGGGGATGTGAGGGGTTGACAGTTAACAATATATGTTCCCAATACCATCGTCTCACCAGAATGCGTCAGGCATCATCGTGAGTTCGAAAAATGAACCCAATCCATCCTATAGCTAAAAAATGGATGATTGAACCATACCCCAAAACAGGAAACCACTTAGCTTGCATCCAAGAGCTCAATTTAGCCATTGAAATTTCTCCTTCCATTAAACTTCTTGAGTAGGGTTCAACCCTCAAGCTTTGTGATTTGACCAACTTTTATATCCTCTCCGACCACAAGAGAACCTCAACTCCCCTTTGATTTCACTATCATGCACTTCTTCTGATCAGGCTATCATTTGTTTTCTTTGTCTCACCCCCGACAACTCTGTCAGCTCCAGTCTACCTCTAATAAACCCTAGGTTGCATTGTTTGTCATAGATAAGACCATCTAGAGGGGCAAGGAGTGTGCTAGGTAGAGAAGGAATGGATGTAGATGGACTGGAAGATGAAACACAAAATAAAGCAAGGTTTTTTCCTGGGGCCAAAAAACGAGGATCTTTATGACCTTGATCATTATCCTATCACCAATCCTCCAAAATCCCACCAGATTTGTTGTCCTCCAAAATTCCACTAGATTTGTTTTCTATGACATGGTCTTTACAATGTGACCCTAGGGAAGTACCCAAAGCACAAGGCTGAGGACATGTACCCTCCTCCTCTTGGTATGATTATATGGTTAGGTTAGGACTCACATGAGGTGAGGTAAAATTCATATCCTCCGAGATGGTATTCTCAAAGTAGTCAATGAGTTGGATCGCTTCCTCCATCCTCCACAGTGACTTGTCGTCGATTACACCCACCTTCAGCACTATCCTTGTAATGTCTCAGGAGTGGACCTGAGCGTACGTGTTCCTTCCATGTGACGAGATGGACTAACCAGGCAATCTGGAAGACACTCGGTCACTTTATGGACGAAGTGGGATTCTTTGGGCGCGTTGTCGTGCCAAAGATGACTTCGCATGCCCATGACTTGCAAAAGGAGTTATGCACGGAGACTTGTTAAAGGTTGAGAGAAAGTGGGTTCCCCATGGTGATCATGGGTGCCCTCACCGAAGAAATCGAAGGAAAATGAAGTTGGGTGCCCCGTGGTGGACATGGGTGCCCTCAGCGAAGATAGATGGTTGGATGAACGGGTGCATTGGCAGCAAGAGTGCCCAACCAACCAGATGTGCAAAAGAGTAACTTGGATGCCTTGGGCGAGCCAAGGGGGAGCCAACCAAATGAAGTTGGTGACACTCCACTCCCTGAGCGCGCACCAAGGGAAGTTGCCAACAAACTAAGAGTTTTGTGAATGCTAGCAAGAAACAGACCAAAGATGTGACAGAGTATTGGCTTGGGCACCAGCGATGTGAAATTGAAGAAATCAGCTAAGGGTGGGTGGAGCGCGTCGAATGGGCGCGTGCCCATGAAAGATGTATGTTTCGTGAAGAGAGAAGTTGGCCAGAGTTGGAGTGGTGGAAATGTGCTCCCACATCGCACGTCGTCTTTGCAAATGTGGACACGGCGTTGTGGAGAAGGAGGACACGTTCGTTGAGCGTCCTATATAACCGAGCAAGGCAAGTCATTTGGAAAGGGAAGAGGAAATATATCACTTGGTCATGGCATGTTTTCTGTAATTTTTAAACCTGTGAAGTAAAGCAATGCATATAGATTCTTAAGCAAAACAGAATTTAATCAATGGCTCATACACAGAGATGGTATCATAGGCAATTTAATTGGAAACGGATCGGTGGATCTCGAAGATTCATCTCATCCTCACTACTGCAGTCAGAAAAGTTGCGAAGGAGGGGGTGCACATGTTGACAAAATAGATGGTTTCAAAAGCAGTTCTACGGTGACAGAAGGGGGCACGAGTACAGAGTTGTAGCACCGACTGCAAAAGGCATACAGTTGCGAAAAGAGTGAAGAAAAAATGATGGGAAAGGTGAATGATAACGAAATGACGCTGAGCTTTGATGAAGAAATGCATAGGTTGTTGAAAGCAGCCAATGAAATTTTAGAAAGGATGAGATCCTTCACTACGAGATGGGATGCATGGTATGAAGGAAATAAACCCCTCCTTGCAGACGAAGGTTGAGAAATCTTGGTGACATGTTTGACCGAGGAAAGGGAAGCCACAACCACTGTCGTTGATGTTGCAAAACAACAGAGTTTGTTTGAAGGCATTAATTCCATCGTTTGCAAAGAAGGTTCAGGTCACCATTTCATAAGGTATTTCCCAGAAGTAAAGCAAGCTAGAAAACAAAAAGAATCTTATAGAGAAGAGGCAAAGGAAGGAATTGGAAAGATGAACTCAGCAAGGGTGGAGTCACTTACCAAGGGGGATGCCCATGACAGAGGCAGAGTCAAGGCAAAGAAGCAGGTTGAATTACTTGACCACAGAGGTAAGCCAATTCGTTGTTTCTTATGCAATCTTAACCATTTCGCATGGAATTTTCCTTTGAAGGAGACATTGGAATGGATGGTTGAAAACCAAGAGTAGTTTACGACACAGAAGCTTGAAGTCCTTGGTGAAGTAAACCAACCGTTGTTGAAATCGATAAAGGCAATGATGGAAGAGGTTGAGGAATTGATAAAGCAACTGGATGAGTTCAAGACAAAGAACCATGGACAATGATCATAAGACAAGGATGGAAGACTTTGTTTTGTGGGTGTGATGGTGAGTGGGGTGAAGGTGGCAGCGTTGGTTGAAACTGGATCAACTCATAGTTTTATAAGTGAACGAACTGTGACATCGCTCCATCGTAAGGCTGAAGGAAGTATGGTTGCGTTCAAAGTAGTCAACTCA
Source organism: Picea engelmannii (assembly GCA_009831015.1). Classification (NCBI taxonomy): domain Eukaryota; kingdom Viridiplantae; phylum Streptophyta; class Pinopsida; order Pinales; family Pinaceae; genus Picea; species Picea engelmannii. The sequence continues at coordinate 218,999 of ML777971.1, forward strand.
AAGATGAAGTTGGTGGCAGGTGTAGTTCGTTCAACACCATTGAGAGTTGGAAGTTGGTTTGGTACTTGGGATGTCATGGTGGCTATGTTGGATGATCATGCAATGATCTTAGGGCAGGACTTTCTCAAACATGCCAAAGCAGTTCTGGTATCGCATAAGGGTTACTTAGTATTTTTGGACGAAGCCAAAACACCAAGTGTGCCCATGACGACGAAGAGCAAGCTTGGATGGAAGCTTAGAAGTTTTGCGATCAGGTTGGTTGAGGGAGTCTTTGGAAGTGCAGAYAGAACCCATAACATGAGTAGCAACATGAAGTAACTCTAGCGAAGTGTTCTTTGGGTGTCATGAAATAGAGGGAATGAAGTATACAGAGGTTAACAACATTGGATATTTCAACGAAGTCTATCGTGAAGAAGATAGATCGGTTGYGGAGCCTGCATGACCAAAAGMAAGCTAGGGAGGATGAGTTGAAGTCATCCATCGCAACACTTGYAGAAGTCACTACACAGGAAATGSAACTCGAATCACCATGCTGCCAGCAKATTTKCATTGAGGTTGAGGAGGCTTGCTCRGGCTAGTCACTTGCACCACAAACTCTAAGTGTTGAGACGAAGGAATGCACGAAGGCACTAACTCAACCACACTTGGAGGATGAGGAAGAAGTAGGCATGGAATATCGAGATCCTACAACGATCGTGAACTATTGTAGATGAGAAATGGGGATCTATGATTTTGAGCTTAGTGCAAAATGACTTGAGAAGTCGGGTTGCTCACCGAAGGAAGTCATATTGGTCCTGAGATACTTGTGGATGGAACATAGATCATACACATCGTTTTCATGGAGCCTTGGTGGTCACTTCCGGGAATACCTGGTCTATTAAGCTTGGAGGTTGGACGTGCTGCTAGGAAGTGGGCAGTGCAGCCTTGGTACCTTGGTTAAAAGGTGTGGTAGAAGAAAGATTTGAAGTGAAAATTTTGAAGTGAAGACAAAGATTACTTTGATTGTGAAAATAAAGTCAGTACATGAAAGTGCGGACAACAGTTGCAAAACCGAGTTGAAGACTTGGTGAAAGATTTGGCAAGGGTGAGGAACTTTGCCTGGAGCTTGAGGGTTGAACCAAGAGACGCTAGTTGTGGACAGAAACAATTGGGGAACATGGAGAAGTGTGTACTTACAGATTAAATGCAACAGCCGGATTGATCACCCGACTATTCTAAGATGTGGGAGTTAGCTATGTGCAGAAACATGGACTTAGGTTGGTTCTAGATATAGTGAAGGTCATGAGACGTTCAATACTTGGGAAAAAACTTGGTAATCATCGTAGCATGCAGTAGCAACATGTAACATTGAGGCCAAAGGTGATGCTTTGCCCGGATCAATGTGAAACATGGCATGCGGATGTGGATGACAGTTTTAGGTATAGATGAGCATCGGTTGCGATCACAATAGATGAAGTATGTTGGGATTTCCAAGGACAACAAACACTTTGAGTGGGGGAGCATGTAACGTCTTAGGAGTGGACCTAAGAATGTGTGCTCCTTCTATGCGACAAGATGGACTAACCAGGCGAGTTGGAAGACGCTCAGTCACTTTATAGACAAAGTGGCAGTCTTTGGGCACGTTGTCGTTCCAAAGATGAATTTGCACGCCCATGACTTGTGATAGGAGTTGGGTGCCCCGTGGTGGACATGGACACCCTCACCGAAGATAGATGGTTGGATGAATGGGTGTGTTGGCAGCAAGAGCGTCCAACCGATCAAATGTGCGAAAGAGTAAATTGGATGCCTTGGGTGAGCCAAGGGGGATCCAACCAAATCAATTTGGTGACACTCCACTCCTTGAGCGCACACCAGGGGAAGTTGCCAACAAATGAAGAGTGTTGTGAAATGCCAGCAAGAAGTGAATCGAAGATGTGACGGAGTATTGTCTTGGGCACCAGCGATGCGAAATTGAAGAAGTCGACTAAGGGTGGGTGGAGCACGTCGAATGGGCACGCGCCCATGGAAGATGTCAGTTTCCTGAAAAGAGAAGTCAGCCATAGTTGGATGGGTGCATTTGGTGGAAACGTGTGCCCACATCACACGTCAATTTCGCAAATGTGGGCATGGCGTTGCGAAGAAGGAGGACGTGTTTGTTGGGTGTCCTATATAACCAAGCAAGGCAATTCATTTGGAGAGGGAAGAGGAAAGAGAACATGTGTTCAGGGTTTTTTTTCTTGATCCAAGAGGATATCGGTGGCCACCCACCCTTTCCAACTGGCTCGAAACAGTTTTCTGGCAATTTTGGTAATTACTATTTTTAGCAGTTTTTAACTTCTGGGGCCATTTTGAGGGCCTGAATGAAGATTTTTTGGGATCAAGCTTCTCAATGATAGCCAAAGGCTTCAATTGGCCCCCCTAAATGAATTTCCTCGACAATACCTTTCCAACGAGCTAGCGTACGCCCCAAACGAATATCATATGCCAAAGTTACGCCCCCGGGAAGTTCATACACCAAACTACCCAAAACAGGGTCCAAAAAATTGTTGGATTTTCATCTTCTGGGGTTAGGATTTTGGATTTATTTATGATAAAAAGGCCTTTAGAGCCTCATTGTAAAATCGTCTTCTTGCGAATGCGAGTAGCGGACACATCTCTTCTCTGAGATAAGCTGACACCATTCTAGCGAGTCTTTCACTCTGTATTTTTACAGTCTTTGTACATTTTCGCTCATTAATAGAAAATTGTGTATTAGTGTATCTTTGTGTTTATGGTTACATCTCTTATACATTTATGTTATGTTATTGGATATCCGAGATATCTCTGTACATTGCTTTATTATATCTCCTCTCTCATTTCGTTCCGAAAATAATTTGGATCATTGCTAGATCAAGGATTTCGGTTACAAGGAGGAAATCTAAGATTTGGCTAAGTCTGGGAATCGCAGGTTGGTTGGTCTAAGGCAAGACAACTGCGATTCAGCTATGAAGAAAGGTGATGATATTTTCGCACAAGTCTTCTAGTTGCAGTTGCGGAGGAAGGGCGCGCATTGGCTAACTCGTCGAGGAAGAGTTGGAGTTTTCGCAACATGTTATTGTAACGAAAGCTACCCATTGCGGAATTTCTTTGTGTGGAACGAGTTAAGCTCAGCACACTTCTATTTTATATCATATTTCGGGTGTTAGGCTGGTTTGGCCACCCACAAATAGTTTCATTTTATACTTGTATCAATTATTCTTTTAATATTGTTGAAGATAACTAAGTATAAGACTTGCAAACATAAGTTAAAAAAGGAAATGAGACAAAGTGTTAGTCGTAGCCTAGGTCAAGTACTTCGTTTTGGCCTTGCCATCGAACGAAAGGCGTCGGTGTCGCACGGAACTGAGGATGTTGAGATTCTACAACTCAACCGGGATCCCCAGCACCGTGACAATCCCCTTGGTGAGCCAATCATTCATGTAGTAATATATTACAAAAGGGTGATTCAGTCTATGATCAAAGTGGATTGAATTAATGATACAATTAGCATAATAAATAACTAATATGCATAAAAGGAGGAGAGCATTCATATAATTTGTCTTAACTATATCTCAAGTGTCATGCTACAACTATAATATTTAAATGCAATGGCTAAAAATGCTAAGTGGGAACACTCCAAGTGACATAAAACATATCGAATGTAATACATGTTATTACATTATTGGTGATAATGAGATGATATAGAAACTGCTTGAGACTTGTATGTTTAACAATGATCATATACTTGATAAACTACTTGTATATTATGTTGGATTATTGAGAGGGGGGGTGAATCATTAATGAGCAATTTATACCACTTTTTAATCCTTTTAACCACAAAGTATATTATTTTAACTTATTCAACAATGTTCATCATCAATATATTATTGCATCATAAACATTAACATCCATCAGTGCATAATGAACAATAATAGACACACCCACACAATACAACGTACACTAGTATTTTATGTGGAAACCTAATGTGGGAGAAAACCACAGAATGATTTTCTTATATTTCAAAGAATTAGATTCAAGGAAGCACCAACTTCCAATTCTCTAGCTCCAACCAGAAGGAGGCTCCAACCCCCTAGTTTATCAGGCTCCAATCTTGGGGAAGCTTCAACTCCCCAATTCTCTGGCTCCAAACCCCTAATTCTCAGGCTCCAACCTGAAGGAAGCTCCAACTCCCTGGTTCTCCAACTCCAAACGGAAGGTGGGTACAACCACCTATCCTTGCCCCATCCAACCGCCCTAAAGTATAAATGTCAAATGTAGACAACCTGTCACTATCATTGAATCAACCACTACCATTGTCACTCTGTCACTATCAAACTATACCAACAAACTATCATAACATGTACCAACAATCTTCAAATATTTTCTACTGATCCGTGACCTATCTACTCTACAACATGCAGTTGTTCACGACTCTCTTTATTGTAACTCATGGATGTATGCACCTCTCTTCTCTGCAACTGATGGACTACTACCAACTTTCCCAGTTTCACTATCATTGTCTTTGTTTCTATCAAATTGTCATTGTAAAACATGTCACATCAATTTGTACCAGCAACCTGTAACAACCTATACCAACAATGATCTCTACCAACCTGTACCTCTCAACCTGTCACATCAACTCAACAACCAAACCAGATCTAATCACATACATCAACCAACAAGACAATTCTCAATCATATGCACAATATCACCCAAATGTGCATCAACCTAAACCACTCACAACAACTCATAACCATTACCAAAATATACCAAGATCAAGATGTGATTCAAATGATTTGCCAAGGCATGTATACCACATCATCTATAAACCATATGCCAAGAACAAGTACATCAACTATACCAAAATATGCATCATCAAGATACAACAACATCACCATACCATGTACCTCATGTATGAGCCAACTCTTCAACTATATGTCTCATCAATGTACCTCAACTATATACCAAAACATACACCAAGATAACCAACAAGAGGCCTCTAGTAATACATCACACTATTCATAAACTGAAAAACATAAACTATTAAATCAAACCATGTACCACAACCTCACTATTATGTAGCCTCAAGCATGTGCCACTCATAAGCCAATCATATACCAAGACCACTAATATATACCTCTCACACTGCACCACAAGATATGTCAATAAAACCAAGCTAAGTGCACTAGCAATGTGCCTCAACAGATCTGCCTCAAATCATACTCTACAACAGATACCATACATCCAAGAGGGCATATACCAAACCTCACAAAGTCATGCCTCAAGCATGCTCCACAACACCACTAAGATACAATCTCAAAACATAATCATGAACATACCTTTAACTCTGTAGTAACTTTATTTTATATGATCTTTGACAAACATACCTGCAGTCTCTCCTCAAATCCTGCAACCCGGAACAAGCATCTTATGTTTTCCCTTTCTAGAGATCTGCACTTACCCTTTCTACAGCTCGTGGGTGTTTGCACTTCTCTGTGCGTGCAGCCCGTGGATGTACGCAGCCTGTCTTTTTGCAGCTCGCGGATAACCTCTGAAACCATGGTTCGTTCACTTCCTCTGCAACTATGAAACTTTTGTTCCTTCAGACCTTCTCTGCCTCAAACCTATGCTTTCTCAAATTTGTCAATGTAAACATGCAAATAACCTTTCACAAAACAAATATTCAATAATATTCAATAGGTAGGTAGGTGCTATAGGAGTTCATTGCTCTCTTATTTATACTTGCCAAGTGCCTTCCTCTAGAAGTTTCCTTGTAAATGTTTTACCCCTTTCTCCACCTTTTAGGGCTAACCACTTTCTTGTTGCAATTAACAATTCCTTAACTTGTTAAATAATAACTTCTTTATCCTTAACTACTTTCTTGTTGCAACCACTTTTTTATTTAAATAATTTATCTTTACAACCACTTTGCCATAATTACTAAACTCACAACTTCTTGTTGCAACTAATTTACCCATAATTAATTTTTGTCCAAACCACTTTGATTATTCGACCTTTTTATTACAACAACTTTACCCATAATTAATTTCTTGTTATAACCACTTTATTTTTAATTATTTTCTTTTTGCGGCCATTTTGACTAGGAATCTTCTTGATGACTTTCTAGAAGCTTTATAGAATAATTGACTTCTTGTTGACCTTCTACGAGCTTCTAGAATACTCTTGAGGGTCCTCTAACTTCACAAGGCCATATCTCACTAACCATGAGGAACCATGTGACATACCACATATCACTGAAAATGGCATGACATGTACTATCCATCAAAAATAGTCTTACCAACATATTTGTTGATCTTCATACCTTCATACCTCAAAAAAATGTGGGTCCCTTACCCATACCTTTGTGCTACCAGAATTCGCTATCTGACTTCTCCAAAGGTTGAAATCAATCTCTAAGGGTCGACATCAATCTACAAGATCACTCTCCAAGGGTTGACATCAATGTCAACCAACTATCCAAACCAATTGTCCAACAATGTCCCCCTTTGGAATTGATGGCAACACCAACACTGATGGCAACACTTAGACATCGCAATACTCATGCTCATACTTCACCTGTGATCATTTCCCCTCATCAATGTTTATATCTCTCCCCCTTTGACATCAATGGCAAAGGGTATCTCTCTTTGGGGATACTCCCCTTGTCTGTATTGTCCTTTGGGTTGCTCCCCCTATCTAAATAGCTTTGATCTTTCTCTGTGTTTCTAATCCTCTTATTACTCTCTCTCACTACATATGATTAATCTCTCCCCCTTTGACAAAGGGTATCACTATGATGCAATGTTGATGGCAAGATTGCATGTAATACCCCTGTTTCCCCCAGCTTGTAATTAATAATTAATTATGATTACCATGATATGGCATGTGAACAATGTAAATGTATTATTGTTTAGATTGCTAGGGGGTGAAGCCTTGAATTATTGGCCATGATATCACAAGAGGAAAGAGTGAGGATATTGTAGAGAGGCTTCATTATGTCAAAATGACCCAAATTCTCTTTGTTGAAATAATAAGCCTCATCCTAATCCCAAGGAAAATCGGTTAATGAAAGAAGGATTGGTGGTTAAACAATCAACTACCCCCATGAATGGAAGCATGGAGAGTCTGGATGAGGAGACATAAAACTGTCAACCCGAAGTACCATAGGGTGCATTTTTCCTATAGGCCCAGACTGACCCAAGTTCCTTCTGATAGAAGGAACAGTACAGGTCCAGAACCTCCCTGAGGGAAAAAGGAGAGGGTGTGCAAGAGAAGAATGATACCATTCATAAAGAGGAAGAGCGTGTGAGGCTCTTGAGCTTAGAAGAAGAACTGAAGGATTAATTTTTTTTGGTCAAAGAGAGAGAACAAGAGAAAGGATCTTTGAGAGTTCGCAGAAAACATGACCTGAGAAAAAGGTCGTGAGATTGATGTTGAGGGAGCATCCGATAAACCTCGTAGAGTCTATGACAGAGAAAGAACCTCTGAGAAACTACAAAATTTCCCTAGTGATATCATGGCTTGGCACGGCAGTGGCTAGAGCGCTAAGAATGAATGCCTCTGAGCCTACGATTGGGTGGAAAGGCGAACACCCACAGTCGGTTGGTCGGTCATAAACTCTAATAGATAAGTATTTCATATACCCTATGTACTAAAATTGAAATGAGTGGTTGGATGTCTGTGTCTATGACTGAAATTTGCAATGCATGATTAATATTAGTAATGCTTATTGTTCTTCTCTGAACCCCTACATTTGAATGGTTTATGTTTGCCTCTACTTAGTAGCAAGAGAACTATTAGACATGGGTCTTCAAATGAAATTAGGAATAGGATTACGGTTTCTATACTAGTTGGAAAATCCTTAAGGGAATTTTCCCAAGGATTGATTTTCTAATGTAAGAGTCGGGGTAGACTTCGTTGGAATGTTTCAGTCCCATTGATCCCTCGAAAATACATTTCCTTGTTTTGGAAATTAAGTTGTCTAAATGGAAGGTGCTTGCTTCGAACTAGTCATCCAAGAGACCACAGGCTCATGCCCATGGCCTTCACCAAATCTTGGCTAAGAGTTATGAGTATAGCCACTGGAGCTTGACAAATTTCCATAGGACGAGGTCAATGGAACCCTTTGCTACACTCAAAAAGGAGCTAATTTATTCGGGACTTCGGATCTCCGAGGTGAATGAACATTGCAACGTCCAAATGCACCGAAGGTGACCTATCGGACCGATAACTTGAGGGTCAGCCGATAGTTGGCGGTCATTTACCCGTCATTGTGAGTTTCATTCCCTTGTTAAACCTCGATCCACTTCTCGGTCACAAAGTAATGTGATTTGTATATCTGAGGCTATTCAAGATCTCTCCTAACCATTGGATCTACGCCATGGTCATTCGGCGTTGACCTACTCCAGGAGAAAAAAAGAGTGTTAAACGGGCAAAACCCATGAATGTCGAAGTCGCAAAGCGATGAGGACCATCGATCTAAGGATGCTTTGGGATCTCTCCTGAATCTTGGATCTAAACCATGGTCAGTACGGCATTGACCTACTCCAGGAGAAAAAGAGTTAAAACGGGAGGAACCCCCTGTTAAGTTTTTATAGCATTAGGTTAAGCATGAAGTTCATTCCATTTTAGCAATTAACCATAACCATATATGCTGCAGCAACCAAGATCACATGAATAAGTACCATGCATAAGAACACAAGATGTATCCTGGGAAACCCTTCTCAAACAAGGGAGAAAAACCCAGCCAAGTCCTTTGCTATAATCTTCAATAGAAAGACATTTACCACCAAGAATATCCTAGCACACAAGAGGGTGCACAAAACCTAGAAACCCTAGTGCCCAAGAGAGGTGCGCAACTTTGACCAAGAAGTGTACTTGCTGAAATTTCCAAAACTTACAAGTGAGTATGTGTCTACAAATGAAAGATTTCCTCTTACTTATATTATACTTGTCCTATCAACTGAAGTGTCTATTGGCACAATAGGGCCGACTTCACTTAGACATATTAATTGTTTATTATTATAATAATTAATATTAATATTAATTATCTTTTATAGTTTATCTTTAGACACAATAAGATAGGGCCRACTTGTACCCTTTACACAATAACTAGGGTTACARGTAGGTTTGAATCTTGAACAATATATATATAGCAAAGGATCTGATACACCCACTAGTGCTCATCCACTAGGGGTCACATCCATAGGGATGCCATGGACCTGATTCACTGCATCACACAGATGAGYCAGGTCCTCACACGTTCACCTATGCTCGTCCATAGGCACGTCTTGCTCTACAGATCTGTTTTCCCACTGCCACCAACAGGAGGATCATCTGGAGTCTTCTCATCAACTCTGTYGTTGTTCAGAGGAGGCCATCACATCATCTTCGTTCTTATTCTCATGATGATGTGCCCARCGCTTTTCAGGATTTCCCTAACTCAACATATAACTCTTACATTAGATAATCATCTAGAGTTCTTCTCTCTCGCGTCATGGAGGAGGCCATATACATTCCTAGCCCCAGTCCCATGTTGGAACCATGAAACATTTATTAGGGGCTTTCTCTCAGGTTTGTAAGCTGAGAGTAAGACTTCACATAGTTGTTATATTCCACATCTCACAGGTTTGTAAGCTGGAAGATGTCTCCTATAGTTGCATTCATCAACACTCCCTCTCAGCTAGGGAGGCATTCTCCATCAAGTCAAGTATCATACTGATGTACTATGAGTTTTGTTTTTGGCTAAGGTCATCCATACTCCCTCTTAACTCAGAAGGAGTTCTTCACCAAGTAAATGTTTGCAGTCTGCTCAGGTGTAGGAAGGTATTGTAAGTATACAATCTTTCTTCTGTATCATATCTCTGATATGAAGGTATTTCATCTCATCGTGTTTTTGAACCATCAGGAAACACTGGAATCTCAAGGAGTTTGATCCGGATTATTTTTGGCACGAAATGAGATCGGAGATATAATAAAGAAATGCACAGAGATATCACAGATATTCAATAATATAACATAAATGTATCAAAGATGCAACCATAAACCCAGATATACAATAATACGCAATTTCTATCAATAAAAGCAATGTACAGAGACTATAAAAATACAGAGTGAAAGACTTGTTAGAATGGTGGCAGCTTATCTCTGAGAAGAGATGTGACGGCTACTCACATTTGCAAGAAGATGATTACAATGAGGCTCTGAAGGCCTTTTTACAATAAGCAGAAATGCAAAAACCCTAGACATCCAAAAACCTAACCCTAGGAGATGAAGCGCCAAAAGTCATGTGGGCCTCGTTTGGGTAAGTGAGTACATCAACTTCCCGGGGTCATAACTTTTGCATACGATCTCCGTTTTAGGCGTGTGATAGCTCATTGGAAAGGTATAATCGAGGAGATTCATTTTGAAGGCTCAATAATGCTTTTGTCTCTCATTGAAAACCTTGATATCGAAAAACCTTCATTTGGGCCCTCAAAATGGAGCCGGAAGTTAAAAACTGCTAAAAATAGTAAATTGCCAAAATTGCCAGAAACTGTTTTGAGCCAGTCGAAAAAGGTGGGTGGCCACCGATATCCACCTGGATCAATCCTCCCTCCTTAGGAAGCAATGGTCTCCATTGTATTGAGTTCCCGGGGGAGAGGGAAAAGCGTTTGTTGAATCTGCATCTTGGTGAGCTGCTTGCCTTGTTGGAGACGTCGCGCTGCTCAGTTTGTGGAAGTCTATCATGAACCTGTTGAGACTGAGGTTGTTCAATAAGTTGGGATACATGAGAGGACAGTGTGCAGAAGGAATCTTTGCGCTTTGCTGCAACCTTGTCGACCTTCTTTTGTTGGATAGAAGGTGCTTGGGGCGAGGTTGTAGTGGTTCCAATGTCCTTATGTTCCCCTTTTGAACAGATTGTGAAGAAGATGAATTTTGCAGTATGAGATACTACCTTGCGGCACTTTTTTGGTGGAACAGTAGTCGGAACTACCTCTGGTATTCTATAGAGATGACCCCCGAAAGTAACATTGACACTGTGGGGTCGAGACTCATAAACAACATGGCGCTTCCACATATATGGTTCGCCCAAGAGAACATCACAGACATCCAGTGGGGAAACATCACATAATACCTCATCCTTGAAGGGATGGATACCATATGACAATCGACACTGCTGGATGACACGAATATCTCATCCTTGGAGAAGCCACCTAATGTTGTATGGTTGCGGGTGTGGTGTTGTCGACAATCCCAACTGTTTGATGACCTCTGTTGAGATGAGGTTCTTCTGGCTTTCGCTATCAACAATAAAATGTAGCGGGGTCCCCTTCACCCACATCTGTGAATGAAAAAGGTGCTCCCTCTCTTTAGGATCTGTTGGTTCTTCAGGTTGAATTGTTGCGGTCGCGACAATAGCAGTGGGGTCTACATCAATGATCTGACCTTTTTTACCAGTATTTTCATAATCATATTCTGAATCAGGGTTCGGCTCCTTGTCTTTGATATCAACCACCAATTATTGTTTTGAGTGACATTCATCGGTGTTGTGCCAAGGTCTTTTGTGGAAATCGCACCATTAAAAACATGCTTTAAAAACATGTGTTTAAGATCTGTCCTAACAATAAAATGAACAGGCTTTAAAAACATTCTATATTTTTTTATGCCTTTCTTTACTGCTAAGATTTCTTTGTGAGATGAGGGATATTTCTCTTCAGTTTTACTGAAGCAACCTGAAGTATACATGCATACTTCTTCTAGCTTTGGTCCATTTTTCTGCAATAACACCGCAGCCCAAGTATCTGTAGAAGCATCAGTTTCAACTATTAGATTCATTGACATATCATGCAGGTAGAGGCTAGGGAGGTGTAGGACCTTTTGTTTGATTATCTGGACAGCCTGAGTCATCTTATAGTTCCAAGGAATTTTCTTACTGAGTCTTTGTTGCAAGATTTTGACATCTTTTACCTGTTGTTCATAGAACTGGCGTATGTAGTTAAGACATCCAAGGAATCTCTGTAATTGCTTTATGTCCATGATTTGATCAGGAAACTCTGTTAGCTTCTTTAGAACATGATCTTGTAATTCTATCTTTCCTTGAGAAAGGATTAACCCAAGATACTCAATCTTTGTTTGCATCCAACAGAGTTTAGATTTACTCAAAACTAAACCATGCTTATATAATAGATCATAAACCTTTTCTAAATGTTGTACATGTTGTTTGGTATCTACTGAACACACAAGTAAATCATCAATATATACAACTGTGAAAGGAAGGTGCCTAAAGATATCATCCATGCATTTTTGGAATTCAGAAGGCGCATTCTTTAAACCAAATGGCATCACTCGCCATTGATAATGTCCTTGAGGCACAACAAAACCTGTTTTGTATCTATCTCCTGGAGAAATACCAATTTGCCAGAATCCACTCTTTAGATCAAACTTACTGAAGATATTGCATTTACCAATTCTTGAAAATAAAAAATCTTTGTTTGGTAAAGGATACCTTATGGGTAGGAGTGCTTCATTCAGAGCTTTATAGTTAATAACCATTCTTGGTTTTCCTCTTTTTTGTTCTGAATGTTTATTCACATAGAATGCAGGACATGCCCATGGGCTTCTGCTACTTTCAATAAGTTTTCTTTGTAACAATTCTTGGATCTCTGCTTTGCAATATTCTAACTCAGTAGGGGACATATGATTTGCAGAGGCTTTCTGTGGTTTAGGAAGATAGTCTTCTTTGTAGGGCAAATTGACAAAGTATTGTTCTCTATTCCAGAAAGCATTGGGAACCTCAGAAGTACAATCATTTTCTATTTTAGCTTTGACTTTGGAGATTGCATCTAGGCCATGGATTTCAGCATGCTTTATAATTTTCTGGATCTTTATGAGACTGGAAGCAGAGATATCTAAAGCTTTTTGATTCTGTGAAGGTTCATGAGGAACTCTGCTAATAAAATCAGTCTTGGATTGGACAGATACAACTTCGTTATCAATAGTCAATTCTATTTTAGAAGTATGTACAGTCATAGGAAGACATTTATTCACAAAGTCTTGACCTAGCAAAAGATCAGACCCGGTATCGAAACTATACAAGGTTACTGGAACTTTTTTATCATTTACATAGATCGGAAAGTCAGGGCAGATATGCTTAATTGGCATTTCAGTTTTGTTAACTGCTCTGAAAGCTAAATTTACTTGTTGCCAATAATAAGAAGGAATGGCACCAAACTTAGCACAAGAATTCATAGCTCCAGTATCTATTTGAGCATCCAAATCATACTTCATATAACCAGAAGGTTTAATGCTCACAGAAATGATGATTCTATCATCCAAGCCTTTGATCATCTTGTTAGTAGGAGAACCAAAAGGAGTTTCTTCACTGTCACTCAGCTGTTCTGTACAGAATAGATCTAATTCTTTCTCATGCTGAGATTTAAGAAAAGCTCACTCTTCTTTTTGGACTTTTATTGATTTCCATAAACTTCTGATCAAAGATTATTTTTCTCTGATTTCTTCTTCTAATAAGAAGATTGCATTTTCTGTTTCATCATTGGCTGGGCTTGGAGAATCTAATATTTGTTTCTGCTAGGTATCACTCATTTGTGTTGGGATACTCATGGCAGAGTTTCTCAAAGTATTAGCTTTGAAGGCTTTAGCAAAATCTTTATCAGTGGGAGTGTAATTCTGAATACTCACCACGCTTGGTTGTCGTAAGGACTAGATTTGAGAGGTTAACTCAGAAATCTGATCTGAATAAAAATCATAAAGAAAAAATTGACCAGGTGTCAAAACTTATTGTTTGGAGATCAAAGCATCGCGTTGACGGATTAGAGATTGAACATCTGTGAAGGAAGATGTGAACATTTTGATTTCGAGAAAATTCATAAGTTCAGGCTCAGAGGATGAGGAAGTATCAGTGTCTGAGAAATCAGCTTGGGGAATAGAACTTTCACCTTCTTCATCAGTCGAAGCTTCAGAAAGCGAGAGGTATTCACCATCTGAACGGTGTGATACCAAATCCCACTCTTGAGGCTCATATGTCGATTGAAAAATCGCCATAAGCTTTACTTGAGTTTTGGTTTTAGACCGCAGAGGACACTGTGACGCCCAGTGGCCAGGCTTTTTACAGATAAAACAATTAGAATGCCTAGGATTTTTAGGAAACTGGCGTTTCTTAAATAAGATCTTCTTTCTGGGTTTGAAACCCTTTTGCTTCTTGTAAGGTTTAGAGGGATGTTCTTTGGAACAGCTACAAGAAGATGTCCTTTTTGAAGTTTTAATTTTGGGCTTGAAACATCCATAAGTGGTCGTTTCATCAAATATTTCGCAGGCATTAGATGCTAATCCTAATTGTCTTTTTAGTAACTTAGCATTTTTCTTTTTGACACATTCATCTTGGATAGCAAGTATGACTTGTTCCTGTACTCCTGCAAATGAAAGAGCTTCTAATTGGATGTCTTCATCTTCAATTCTTTTCCGAACCAATTATGGGACTGGATTGGGAAGAGAGGATATATATTTCCTCAGATAGGCAGTGTTTCTAGGATCAGGGACTTTATAAAGAAGTTTCTGCATGGCACAATAATATTTTTTGAGATCTTTGAGATCACAAAGTTTCTGGCTCATGAAAACATTTGCATTGTGGGCAGTGTTCACATGGATTTCTCCATAAAACTCATGGACTACAGCTTTACACAATTCATCAATTGGTCTGTCATGCTGTAAAAGTCTGAGTTTACTGTTATCACTAATTCTTTCCCACCAGAAATTTAAATTTCCTCTAAAACCCCAAGTTATTCTCAGAGCAAGATCGCTCCAAGAGACTTTATTTTTAAGAATCATTTTCTGGGTTTTAGCCCATGCATGCCACCCTTGAATCATAAGTTCTATGTCACTGCATTCTTTGCAATCGACATTAGAAATGGGGACTGGATCACCATGTTTTAATGATGATTGTCCTTGACCATCTATATCCATTGGTGCTTTGTGCTTGCTAGTGTACCTAGCATGACACCATTGTTCCCAAGCAGAAGTTTTTGAGGCATATTGTGAATTGCTTGATTCTGGCTGGTCTTGTTGACCTTCAGGTTTGACATCAACCATTTTGATGACAGGAGAAATATTTACAAGAGAGAATTTCTGACTCAAGCTTTCAACTTTTGCTTTCTTGATTTCAGTATCAAGAGATTGGATCTGTGAGAGGACAAGATTTAGCTTGTCTCTGGCAAGTTTTCTAATCTCTTCAATTTTGTCAAAAGTAAATTGGGAAAAGCTTGGAGAGAATTGCTTTAGCATCAAATGACGATTTTGTGGAGGAGACGACGAAGAGAGAAATGAAAATGTAGCATCATTACTAGGAGGATGAGGAGAAGATGGCAAAGATTCATCATAAGATTTTCTCATGTTAGATACTGCTTCTTCTATTATATTTAATTTCTCAACAATAGAAGTAAGCTGATCTTTCATCAATCCTTGATTGTATTGGAGTTCCTCAACTTCTACATGCAAACTATTCAAATGAGAATTTGCCTTTTGCACATCTATTGCAAGATCATCAATATTCTGACTAAGGCAAATAGACTGATAATTAGAATAGTTTTGTAATCTGACAATTTCTTGAGGAGGGGAATCATCCGTCTTCCTGTAATGGATGAAGTCCAAATCTGCTACTAAGTTATTCTGAAACTTAGGAGTGTGATTTCCAGTTCCTAGAGATCTGTGAGGGATTTCTGTTTTCTTTTCTTTGCTTGCTCTTGGGAGCGGATTTTCCATCATTTTGATTGTGGGAACTGCTAACTTCATGCAGACTTCACAGTCTGAATGCTGACCTAAGTGTTCAGACTTTTGCTGGTAAGTCTCAAAATTTCTTGGCAGACTAGGAGCAGGAGTTTTCTCTTCAGAAATTAAATCGTTGGGATTGAAGTCTGATCTTTTACAATAATAACACTTCTTTGACTTCTTTTCCCGATGATTCAAATAATGATCGTCTAATTTTGATCTTCCTGGGACTGGTTTATATACAGAAGTCCGAGGGGGAGAATTATAAACAGAGGGTTGCTTTGCAGGTTCTGACTTTGATGTATTTGTAGATAAAGAAGAAAATTGTCTGTCTAGGCTAGGATTTCTTTGACTTTGGGATTTTCCTAGTCTTAGCATAGACTGCCCTTTATGATTAGTATAGACTTGCATTTCTGTAGGCATGGGAGGTTTCATCTGAGTAGATATGGGATCATACTCAGTGGACCATTCTTCTATCTCTGTAAGCTTTGCGAACCCTAGAGTGAGAGGAGCAACATTTCCTGGGCCAACCACCACGCTTTCATTGATTGCGCGTTGTTGGAGCTTAGGATTGAGAGGCGGCATTGTGGAAGTAACAAAACGAAGGCAAATGGTAGAATGGATTTGCGCAACTTTGGATCCTTCTGCCATATCAAATCCATTAAGCTTGAGATAAGCTTGGAGTAAAGTATTTATATACGGGTCTCGGAGTGAGATCTGAAATCTGGGTAGGGTGGACGACCAGACCAGACCATTATGAAGTGGCGCCTGGAATCCTGAGATCATGGCATCTTTGAAAGAGTTGTGACGGGAGTCAAGAATACATAAGAGGGCACTGATATCTAATCCTGGGCGGACTAGAGCATTTAAACCAAATTGTATTAACCCGATATGAATATATTCATAACCATGAGATAAACCCCACTCAATATCTTCTTGCTGGATAAGGGGAAGCTGATATTTTGTTTCACCGAGAGAGATAGAAATATTGACAGAACAATATCTTATTAGAGTAGCAGATCTAAATTGAAAGACAGGTAGCTGATATATTTCAGAAGCAGGAACCTTTGGCATTTCCCAGTTAGGATCAGGTTCATAATCCTGATGAACTAGCTTATCATTATACAGAGGAGTGTGAGAAGATTGACTCAACAGATTCTTATACCACTTAGTAGGCTTATAAGTAGTCATCTTTTTTATATCCTCCTTAGTATAACCAGAGAGTTCTTTTGATAAGAAACCTTTTTTAGAAGCCATTTTAACTCTACTGCAAACTTTGACAGAACTCCTTAAAATGTTACAGGTAAGCAAGTAAACAGAAGGTAAATCAACTTTAAGCAAGTCTAGATACTGGCACACAACAAAGCCAACTGTAGGGCATAAAAATGCTGTAAAATAAATTGCTTACGTATCTTTCGACAACACCTTCAGTAAACACGTCTTCTGCTCGTAACCTTGCACGTCTCGCAACCAGAGTCTTCAAAATATATGGCTCGAATTAAGAAAAATTCCAACAAAAGCTTCTTTGATATTAACTCTCAGTATTACAAACTTGATACAGGAGGTATCAAAATATTACAAACATTTAGATGCAGGAGGCATCTATTAATGACACAACATACTTTAGTATTTCTACACAGGAAAGCAGGGCATTGAGTTCAGACACTCTGATGAAAACAGAGGAGTCCTTGAATCTGGACTAAGAACAAGCTCCTGGCACACTGCTCAGGTAGAAACTACTAAGAACGACAAACAGACGGGAACGATAAATGGCAAAATGATTCTTATATATATATATATATATATATATATATATATATATATATATATATATATAAGAATCATGGATTGCATTATAAAACAAAATGTATGAGTGGATGATTAACAAATGAATGTTGACCATTCTGATAACTTAATGGTAATGTGCAAAATGCACACGTTCATGATTCATTGTGAACAAAAGGTTTGTTGTTGTAGCATGTTGAATTACCAAGAATGTTTAGGTGAACCTAACTAAGACTGCTCAAGGAAAAGAGCATGGAGATCACAATAAGAAGTAGAAGCAAAGAAGGAGAAAAGGAGGAACACTTTTCTGACCCTAAAAAATATGAATTGTTTAACAGAGTTGTAAGCCTTAGAAGAGCAGTTGTGGGAACAAGTACAGTTGGAAATAGGGAAAATGAATAAATAAGCATATTTAAATGAATAGACTTGGTCAAACAGTGTTAAATAAAGGTAGTTAGGCCCTGGAAAATAACTCAGCTAGACTAAAAGTCCAGGGTTGTGTAGGAGTTGGACGAGGGAAGATTTCCTTGACTCTTTTCTTGTTGTTTATTGTATTTCTCTGGTATGGGAGATCAATTTAATGATGCAGGTAAATGTTTTGACACCATAATAATGATGGTTGTATGATTGTAAAAACAATTGAGAATTGTTTGTGTTGCACTCATGAAAACATTAAGGATAATGTGATGAAGTGCATAAAGATATGCTAGGACATATCTGGAAATGTTTTATTGATTGGAATGCTATGATACATGCATTTTTATTTTTACATGACGACTAATATAATTGTGATATATGTCATGTGTAGAAATAAATTGAAATTGTTGGGAAAGACAGTTACCAATGGTAGGAAACCTCAAGAAGAGGATGAATGCAAGAGGGTTGTTGTTGAAAGATTGTTGAGGGGACTTTAGGAGCCCCATGAAGCACTATTGATGAGGTAAAAATCAGAAAGAAAAAAAAAGGGTGATAGCAGCGAGAACAAGTATAAAAATATTCATGCCTGTATGGCATAAGGTATGAAGGGATTTGATAAGAACTCCTTCTGAAAGGATTCCATTATCTTATTGATAAGCGAATAATTTTGAGTGGCTATTGTATGCCATTGTTACCCAAGCAGGGTAAGATTCAGGAAAGAAGAATTTGAACAGTAGAGAGAGGAAGTCCATGCCAGTCAAGGATGAGTTATAGTCATTGCAATAAAATGCATGAGCAAGGAGTACCATGGGTACAATGACCAATCTAGGGAGATTGGGAATAAAGGTGTCCATAGTTAGAACACTGCATGGAATGCATTGAGGAAATGCATATTGCATAGGAGGGCAGACAATAGATTACCCATTAAGGAAGGAAGACCTTCCAATACTCTACTTGAATTGGAAAAGTGTTAAAGAAAAGAGAAGTTGGGTGGCCATGAGTGTTGGCCCCCTGGTTACTAATGAAGGAAGAATGTTTGGGTGCATTCAAGAGAAAATTTTAGTTTCATATGCACTGATTTGGGATTGTGATCAATTTGTAGCAGGTAGCATAGTCCTGATGTAAGAATGAACGAGAATTATTAAACCTTATAGTGAAGATGTTGGTTGAGCTCCAACACAGCATGACAAGGTGCTTTCCATAAGTGTGGAAAACTTAAACCCAATTTAAGGGAACATTGGGTATGAATGTAGCCATGAATATTGGCACATGGATTAAAGTCATTTCACAATTAAAATTGCATTGGGAAAATTTAGTGTGTTGAAAGGATGCATAGGTAAATAATGATATTTCCTTTTGCCTTGTACCCTTGAATAGATGAAAATGACTTGCACTGTTAGTATACATAGTTTTGAAAATATAATGTGCATGAAAACTAACAATTTGTTTGGTCGAGGAATGTTGAAATTGTCGGAAGAAAAGGGTCTTGGATATGGCAATGTTGCAAGCCCATAAGGAAGACCAATTGCTTGCTAATAAAAACCGTTATGCGAAGGAAAGTCCCATATTTGTGAATCTAGTTTTTGTGCGGACAAATCTGAAAATAAACATGGAATTTGGAAATCTGTGGATGACAGATTTGCAAGAAAATTTTGGATTTGAAATTGATGATACTTTCTCATAATTTATGTATACCTATGATACAGGTGAGACAAAAAAGATTTGTTTAGGAAGGGAAGGTGAAGGTTGTCAAGCTGGAAAGAATGAAAAAGGCTATTGTTGAGAGAGGAGAACCCTGTGGTAAGCCATGATCGCCCTAGAATATGTTGTTTTGTGGTAACACAAGCCAGAGGGATGCCTCGACAGAGCAAGTTTGAGGGACGCCTAGACTATAAGGCTCAATGAAGTCTTTAGAACTCTTCTTTTGCGAGAATGCCTTGGCAAGGCAAGATGGATCACTAGAGGGACTGCATAGCAGAGAAGGGGATGCTTGAGCTTGGGCTTGGAGGGTGAGTGACCGCAAGGAAGAGGAGACTTTGATTATTCTCATAAACTATTGATTAGGATCATGTGCACAATGGGTATGTCCAGGAAAAAATAGTGAGCCAAGATAACAAGACAACCTTGTGGATGAAAATCCACGAACTGCACAGATAAGTATTATGCTAGATTATGAAATTTTCCTCTTGAATTTTGAACAATAGTAAGATGTTTTCACATGAAATTGTGATTAATATGCTTGTTGTTCAAAATCATTGAAGGCCGGTGATGAAGGCCAAGGGTCTAGAAAGTACTCGACCAAGAAAGAGGATCAAGATTTCTGAAGCAACTGAATGAAAAAGGCATGACAGGTGTTACTGAGAAAGAACACTGAGGACGATGTTCCTTTTTAAGGGGGAAGGGATTGTAATACCCTTGTTTCCCCCAGCTTGCAATTAATCATTAATTATGATTAACATTCCATGGCATGTGAACAATGTAAATGTATTATTGTTTAGATTGTCAATAACTGACTATGGGGGTGAAGCCTAGAAGTATTGGCCATGATATCACTAGAGGAAAGAGTGAGAAACTGTAGAGAGGGTTCATTATGTCAAAATGACCCAAATTATCTTTGTTGAAATAATAAGCCCTATCCTGATCCCAAGGAAAAATCAGTTAATGAAAGAAGGACTAGTGGTTAAACAATCAACCACCCCCATGAATGGAAGCATGGAGATTTTGGTTGAGGAGACAGAAAACTGTCAGCCTGAAGTACCACAGAGTGCAGTTTTCCTACAGGCCTAGATTGACTCGAGTTCCTTCTGACAGAAGGAACAGGACAGGTCCAGAACCTCCCTAAGGAAAAAAGGAGAGGGTGTGCAAGAGAATAAGGATACAATTCAGAAAGAGGAAGAGTGTGTGAGGCTCTCGAGCTGAGAAGAAGAACTGAAGGATTAAGTTGTTCTAGTTAAAGGGAGAGAACAAGAGAAAGGATCTTTGAGAATTCGCATAAAATATGACCTGAGCAGAAGGTCGCGAGGTTGATGTTGAGGGAGCATCTGATAAACCTCACAGAGGCTGTGACAGAGAAAGAACCTCTCAAAAACTGCAAAAGTTCCCTAGTGATATCACGGCTTGGCACGGGGGTGGCCAGAGCGCTAAGAATGAATGCCTCTGAGCCTACGGTTGGGTGGAAAGGAGAACACCCACAGTCGGTTGGTCGGTGATTGGCTGTAATAGATAAGTATTTCATATACAATGTGTACTATAATTGAAATGATGGTTGGATGTCTGTGTCTATGACTAAAAGTTGCATTGCATTACTAATATTAGTAATGCTTATTGTTTTTCTGTGAACCCCTGCATTTGAATGGTTTTTGTTTTCCTCTGCTTAGTAGCAAGAGAACTATTAGACATGGGTCTTCAAATGAAATTAGAAATAGGATTATGGTTTTTGTGTTGGTTGGAAAATCCTTAAGGGAATTTTCCCAAGGATTGATTTTGTAATGTAAGAGTTGGGGCAGACTTCGCTGGAATGTTTCAGTCCCGTTGATCCCTCGAAAATACCTTTCCTTGTTTTAGAACTTAAGTTCTGTGAATGGAAGGCACTTCCTTCAAACCAGTCGTCCAAGCTACCATGGGCTCGTGCCCATGACCTTAACCAAATCTTGGCTAAGAGTTATGAGTGTAGCATCGAGAGCTTGACAAAGTTCCATAGGACTGGGTCCATGAAACCCTTCGTTACACTAAAAAAGGAGCTAATTTATTCAGGACCCCGGGAGTCTGGAGCTCCAGGGTGAATGAACATTGCAACATCCAAATGCACCGAAGGTGACCTGTCGGACCAGTGACTTGACAGTCGACCAACAGTTGGTGGTCATTTACCCGTCATCGTGGGATTCATCCCCTTGTTAAACCCCGATCCACTTCTCGGTCATGAAGTAATGTGAGCCATAGATCTGAGGTTATTGAGGATCTCCCCTAACCGTTGGATTTACATAGTGGTCCTTCGACGTTGACCTACTCCGGGATAAAAAGAGTGTCAAATGGGCAGAACCCCCGAACAACGAAGTCATGAAGCGATGAGGACCGTCAATCCGAGGATGCTTCAGGATCTCTCCTAACCGTTGGATCTAGACCGTGGTCAGTCCAGCGTTGACCTACTCCGGGAGAAAAAGAGTGTTAAACGGGTGGAACCCCTGAATATCGAATTCATGAAGCGACGAGGACCATCGATCCGAGGATGCTTCGGTATCTCTCCTGACCATTGTATCTAAATTGTGGTCAGTCCGACGTTGACCTACTCTGGGAGAGAAAAGGTGTTAAATAGTCAAAACCTTCGAATGTCGAACTTGTGAAGTAACGTGGACCGTGGATCTAAGGATCCTTCGGGACCCTTCTCGACCGTTAGATTGAGCCTAGTGAAAGGATAGCGTAAAGTACTCCGGCGAAGGCCTACTCCGAGAGGTTTGACATCTTGGTGAATGAGAATATCGTCAGAGCACTGAAGGTTGTATTGATGTGGCATGCTAATGTCACTTAGGGTGACATGGACCCATAGTAGGTGTGCCACGTGTCACCTTGATTCATGATTTTCACAGACCTTATGTGTCAAATAGACCTTGACACGTGTCACCAGTTGATTGGGCCACATGTCACCCTTGTCTTCTGCCAAATGTCTTCCGTTGGATCAAACTAAGGAAGATTATGGGTCGTCTGATCATTATTCGACTCTCTGACTAAACCCCACTTCGAGTGATTCAGGATGCAAGGCATGGAGTTTTATCGAAGCATCGAAGGCCGAAGTGACATCAGCAGACGACGTGGACAAAGTACATGGTGGAGTCTGACCATGTGATAGAGCCATTACATGTTAGCACGTGGCTAAGCCATGTGTCCTATTGATTTATCATATATTGTATAGAGTTGGAGAGATGGGTACCACGTGTCAATGTAGCATCATTGCCACGTATCTTCCAGGTGGCAGATGGTAGTGGGGACACCCATGTAGAATGCCACGTACATAAGAGGGACCCACTCCAGGAGTTTGGGACTTCGAAACTCCAAGTGTTTGGAGTGCTAAGATGCAAGCTCCAAAAAAGGCTGAAGGTCGAAGCGGTGTGGCAGGATTCTGGGGTTTCGAGACTCTGGAGCATATGAGAGTAGAGAACATGGCGTTCAGTGTCGGAGCATCGAACACATAAATCCCTTCATCCTATGCATGGAATGAGGGAAAATCTCAGTGGCTGGATTTAATGGTGGATGATCCCCACCATAGATGTAGGAGTGTCCGAGAACTCCGGGACTTCGGATCTTCAGGAATGTTTCAGACATGGATAGGAAGGACGAAGTGTTGAAGGCTCGGTAATCGCGAAGGCATGGGGAACATTCCCTGTAACCACCCTTCTAGTTGCCATGTCATCTCTAAAGGATGACAATATTGGTCGAGTCTGTGCCAGGTGGGATGGTATGAATGAGGCGAACCTATGTGGGTGCCACATGGCCTTTGACCAATGATGTCTGGAGAGATTCAGAAGGGCATAACTTCCAATATAGAGCTCAGATTTAAGCATGGTAACAGTCGTTGGAAAGCTCTTGACAAGCAAAACTTGATGGAGATCTGGGAAAGAGCATTCAAGATGATTGAGAAAAGCGAAATTCTTATGCCCCATCCCTTAAAAAGGTACTTGGGGGTCAGGTGTGTTACACTGCCAATGCTCCCTCTATGATCATCTCTATGTCTGACAACTTTTCTGAATGATATTTATGCATGTCTTCTTACTTTTGTTTCTCTCCCTTTGACTTCTCTACAAGATGTCATGTAGAACAATTGTAGGGCTTCGTGTACATGCTTCCTTTTGGAGTTTTTGTCCATTGGTGCTTCCTTGTGTAATCAATTGACATATATAAAAAGCATTCAAGAATAAGCATTCAAATATTCATGTATCATTATCATCCATTATGATAATATTCCTTCATCTATGAACCACTCTCTAAACGAATCTGTGAACTTAATCCTTGAATCCATGCTCTCATCCAATGTCATATATTTGTCCAAACCTGCTACTCAATTGTCCACAATGTTGACCCATATGTCCCTGTATTATTCTGAAGTCTTCTCGACTGCAAATAATCATCAAATGTGTCCATTGATCTTCTCTATCTGCATACCAAACTTTGCATGTCTGAATCATTATGAAATTGTCTTTATCGAATATTTGTAACATTATTATGAAACACTTCAACTGCTCGAAAGATAAATCTTTGATCTGTAGAGTTACTGCCTATACTCCCCATGTTCAATATTCGTATTTACTGGGAGTCTCCAAGTCAGGTGGCCCAGAAAAATACCACTCTGATGCAGAGTAATCTTCCTCTTCATATGTAGACTCATCATCCTTCTGAACTATGACTTCTTTCTTTCCACATGTGAATCGATTTTGCACTATAATTCTTGAAAGTAAAATTTCTTGGGCTCGTTCTTTATTCACGTGCTCTTCTTTTCTTTCTCGTGCTACTGCAAATCTTGTAATCTCTGGGACATATTATTTCTTTACTTTCTCTTCTTTATTATCTTTCTCTGTTGTAGATTCTGACAATATGATTCTTGAAACCTATTCTTCTTTTGCTTTCTTTCCTTGTCTTTCTCGTACTATGGCAAGTCTTGTAATTTCTGAAATTTGTTTCTTTATTCACTTGCCATTCTTCTTCTTCTTTTCTTTTCCAAATCTTAGTGTATATGATATATGTTTCTTTCTTCATGGATGGAACTATCATGCTTCTACAATTTCGAGCTATATGACCATAGTTGTGGCATTTTGAACACTCAATGTTATGTGGGGCCACATAAGCATTTCTTTCTTGAACATTTCTTCCACAAGCCCTACAATCTGCAACCTTATGTCTGATGTCAGTACAATAAAAACAATGACCATAAAATAAATTTACATACCTAGGAGTGGATGATCGTATATGTGTTGTAGTCCTTCTGAAATCATGCTTTGGTTGGTCACGATATTCTCTTCTATTGACTCATTCATTATGAGTGAAGCTTCTTGGTTGTTTGAATGCGGAAGGTCTCCTTTGATGTCCATCTCTTATGTACTCTTCTTCTTGAGTCTTTTGTCCTTTTGTAATATTCTTCTTTAAGGGCTTGCATTCTTCTTTCTTTATAGAAGCTTTGATGACTTCTGCATAAATCTTAGGCTTCTCTTCACTTTTGCCTTTCGATGACCTGTGACATTTCTCTTCAACTATCTTTATTGATAATGTGGATGTTTCTTCAATGTTTTGGTTGAGCTTGACAAGTTTTACTCTTAACATAACAACTTCTTCTTCAAGCTTCTCCACCTCTTCTTCCTTCTTCATCATCTGATTCCTCATGACTTATTTTGTTTGCTTTGCTTCTTCAAGTTGGATCTTCAAAGTGATTAATTCATCTTCAAGTTCACTTTCTCTTTGACTGAATTTTGATTTATGATGCTTTTCCTTTTCAATCTCAGAATTGTCTTTTACTTCATTAGGCTTTTCTATCTTGTCACTTTCAATCTTCAAAACAAGGCATTCAATTTCAAGATGTCCACACTTTTCACAATTAAAGCAAAAGAACTCACATATGTTGATTTCCCACTCTTCTTCTTCTTAATTTGTTTGACATGATGAGCATCTTTCTTCATATTCTATACATGTACCTTCTTTAGCAATCTCTGACTCTGTGATGGGAGAAAAATAGATATCATGCAGTTTGTCCCAAAGTTCTTTAGCTGACGAACATTTACCCACTTTGTCCTTTGATGAATCACATAGTCCTTCCATGATGAAATCCATTGTTATTTTGTTGTTGTTCTTCAATTCCTTCTTGGCTGCAGTCTTTGGTTTCTTTGTAGCATTGTATC
>ML777971.1:279893-299487 GCA_009831015.1 Picea engelmannii
GAAAGGCGGAAAGAGGGCTTCAGAAATTTTGGAGAAAGCCAATTTTTGTAATATCAACTTTGAAGTTCATCAGAATATAAACCGGAAACAAGATTCTGGATCCTGCAATTTCATGACTATGTTTCTTCCCCTGTTTATCATACTTTGTTAAATTTTCCTTTTAATGTGTGTGTTTCTAACAAGTAAATCAATTTGAGGTTATATACATTGTTGTTTATTATTTCAGATTGGTTTGGATGTTGAAAGTATTACAGTCTTTCCTCTAAAATTACTTTAGTAATTTTAAGACCTGTAAAACCTTTTGTTCCTTAATATTTCACTCTGTTAGAAATCTTGTTTTTCTTTCATCATTGTTAATAGAAATATAAGATTCTTTCTAGATAAAAGCCTTATATCTCTCTGTATTGTGTTTCATTGTTTACAATTTCAAAATTGTCACAAAACCAGGAAACAGCCTTGATTGCGTTTTTACATTACTGTTTTAGATTTTAAAGTTGTTTCATTGATATCATCTCTGAAAATCTGAAGTAACCAATCGATAAAAACCCTTTATAAACCGTTAAAACCCTATCACCCATGATAGTCCCTAGTGGCAGACAACCTAACGTAGAACCTGGTCTTCAAGATCAAACCATCATTGCCCTAAACTTATTTAATACTATTCTGCAAACAGCTACCAATAGGGCTGAGTTAGAAAGATCGTGGGTTGCTATTGAACGTGATATTAGCATCCAAGAGCAACAGGAAGCAAGACAGAGACAGTTGAGAAACTGAATCTGATCTAGTTTTTCTTTGTTTCTTTATTTCAAAACTTTCTTATAAAAACATTTTTTCGAATGCCTTGACGGTATGTTTTATAGCCTTAAAACATAAACTCAGGAACAACACCAGGCATTACAAGTGGATGGGGTTTTTACAACAATTTCATTTGGTCATAAAGTATAAGAAGGGTAGTACAAATAGGTTGGAAAACATCCTTTCCCAACCACTCACATCCAATATTACATCTTTGGGAACTCTAATGCACATGTATCATTTTACCCATGATACATACAAAGAGGCATACACATAAGATGATGACTTCAAGGAGGTGTTTTAGCAACTACAAGGCCAAATTCATATGGAAGAAGGTGACGACAATGATGACTATCATTTCCAGAATGGCTTACTCTACAATCTCAACAAACTCTATGTTCCTAAAGGTGAATGATTGCAGCTTATCAAAGAGGCTCACACCTCCAAGGTTGCAGGACATTTTGGTGTTGCGAAGACAGTTGCCAACTAACAGAGGTATGTGTATTGGCCCAGAATGTAAAAAGATGTAGCACGGTATATTAAACGATGTATACTTCGTTGTATCGACAAGCCCAACAACAAGAAGCAAGGTCTATACCATCCCTTACATGTACCCACTCGACCTTGGGAAAGGATTTCCATGGATTTTGTGGGTAGTTTACCAACCATGCAGAAGGGACGTGACTATTTATTTGTGGTAGTTGACATGTTCAAAAAAAATTGCATTCTCATGCCTTGTAAAAAGACCATCAAGTGATAGGAAGCAACAAACTTGTTATTTGAATAGGTCTGGGTGCACTTTGGGATACCATGGAGCATCATCTGAGATAGGGATACTAGATTTCTCAGTGTATTTTGGACTCTACATTGTGGAAGAAGATGGACACTAAGTTGAAGAGGTCTACAACATTCCATCCACAGATAGATGGGCAAACATAAGTAGTCAACAGGACTTCGGTGCATCTTTTGAGGGGTTACAATCAAAAGCATCTGAAGACCTGGGATGAAAATTTGATCTATATACAACACTCCTATAACAGAGCAATCCACACTTCTACTGGTAAGTCACCTTTTGAAGCTTTCTTTGGGTATTTTCCACCTTCACCCTTAGATGTTGTCTATGGACAATAAGGAGAAGCAAGGGAGGACCTCACAAGAGATGCATTAAAAGCTAAAAAAATTGTTGAGAAGATTAAAAAAATCCATTTGCAAGTACAAGAGACACTGAAGAATTCACAGGAAAACTACAAGGTTAGGCATGACCAACACAAAACAGAGAGAACATTTAGAGTGGGAGACAGAGTATGGTTATAGTTGAATAAGGAAAGGCTACAGGGTCCTAGTAAGAAGATCAAGACTCTGTGATATGGTCCTTTTGAGGTATTGGATAAGGTGGGACATAATTCCTACAGACTCAGTAGACCCCCATACAAGTGCATTTACTTAGTAGTGAATGTGGAGAATCTCAAACTCTATGAGCCTTCCATGTTGGATCGAGAGGAGGAGCAGGTCCTACCTTCCATAGAGGACTTAGCACCAGATGCTCAAACAGAGTTGGAAAAGGACACGATTTTGCAAAAGCAGTCCAGAACTATAAGATAGGGGCAACATGACCTTTGGAAGATTGGGTTGAAAGGATAACTTCCAGGAAACAAAGTGGTACTCCAGGGAGAAGGTGGAGGAAAAATTTCCTCACCTTATTCAATAAATCTTTTGGGGACCAAAAGACTCCCTAAATGGGGAGGTATGATATGATCCAGATTGGATCATTATATTGTTTTTCATCTATCTTGATCCTTTCAGAGTGGAAAAAAATTGGAGGAATCGGTTTGCAAGGCCATTTTAATGGCAATTCCTAGTTTGGAAAATTGGGGTTTGGAACCTTTCAAGGCCATTTTGAGTAATCAAATGACATTTTGGGGGGTTAAAACTTTCCTAACATAAGTTGGACCCTGTGACAATATTCTACACATCGAGATCTTTCCGATGGTGCAAAAATTACGTCAATCGAAGCTCATATGCAAAAGTAATGCCTCTCGTAAGTTGCCCTACCGTGTTGACCACCATGGTACGAGAGGATGCCACGTGAGCCCCCATTACTCACGTATATGGGGCTAGCCACATATGTAATTTTAAGAAGATTCTAGAAGGTCCAAAACCCTATCACAATTGAGAGTTGAGAAAGTCAAAAACCTATCCCTAGATGACTATCGACCTATATTAAATATCGGGCCACTAGGAGGAGAAGGGGTTCCATTGTTTGCATTGTATCTTGTTCCATAGTTGAGCAAAACATCTGAGAGTGGTATTTTGTGAGCATAACAGAGGAGGAGAGATTCTATAGCAACCATATAGGCCACAATTCAAAGGCAACTCCACAAAGAGTGTCTCTTTCTTTGTACTTGCATCATTTATATACCAGAGAAAAGAGAGCAGAGCAACCTCATCTTCTAACTGAGTTTTCTCCCATATTAGGTTTCCCAGGTCATGTCTTGTGTTTATTTGTGGATGGTGTGATTGTATTTTATTGTTCACTATTTTCCACATTTTATCTATTTCATGCATAAGCAAAAAATCAATAAGTAGATATTTTGGAGATCTAAAGGAAAAATAACCTTAATAGTAAATATTTTCAATATTTTATTAGATCTGTTGTGACGAATTGTTCCAGTGGAATATCCATGGCAGTTACAAATCATCTGGGATCCTGCATCAAGGAAAATAATGTACAATTGATGTGATCTTGAGAGAAAATGGAGGGAAGTCTGAGTTTGAAATGGTTCAAACAAAGAAAAAACCAGAGAAGGTAAGGTTTGAATTGAGGAACAAAGACAATGATTCATATGAGTCGACTGAATCAGATGAAGAAGTGGATCAAATGAGTAAGAAAAATAGTCGAAAGGTATAGTTTGTCCGACTTCCATTCTGCATTTGTGTAAACTGCCATTGACAATGAGCCCAAGTCGGTCAGGGAGGCAGTTGATTCAATAGGGGGTAAACTCTGGAAGGATGCCATGATCAAAGAAATGGAATCCTTACATAAGAATGAGACGTGGGATTTGGTCGAATTACCAAGTGGAAGAAACCCCATTGGTAGCAAGTGGGTATTCAAGAAGAATATGAACACAAGAGGTCAAGTTGAGAAATTCAAAGCTCGATTGGTAGCAAAAGGATATTCCCAAGTCAATGGAGTTGACTTCGGTAAGATTTTTGCTCCTGTTGCAAAATTAACTTCCATTATAGTACTAATGTCTCTGTATGCAACATTTGATCTTGAAATAGAGTAAGTGGATGTGAAGATAACGTTCTTACATGGGAACCTAGAAAAATAAATCTACGTGAAACAACCTAAAGGATATGTTGTAACGGGCAAGAAAGAGTTAGTGTGCAAATTGAAAATATCACTTTATGGTCTAAAGCAATCACCAAGGATGTGGTATACAAAATTCAACACATACATCCTTAGTTTGATATTTGTGAGAAGCAAAGTTGATCGCAACATATATTCCAAGGAAGAAGGTGGGTGTTTCATATATGTAGCATTGTATGTCGACGACATGTTAATGATCAAAAACATGATGGAAGTAATAAAGGAGGTGAAGAAGCAACTATCCTTCAAGTTCGACATGAAGGATCTTAGTGCAACAAAATTATCTCGGGGATGGAGATCAAAAGAGATCGGGCATCTAGAAAGCTCTGGTTGAATTAGAAGAAGTATATTGAAACAATATTGAAATGTTTCAACATGCAGGATTGCAAACTTCTAAAGGTGCCAATTCCTATGGGAGCATGGTTAACGGTTGGACAGTGTCTAAAGACACATAAAGAAATAAAGGACATGACACGTGTTCCCTATACAAGTGTTGTTGGTAGTCTAATGTATGCGATGGTCTGCATTTGACCAAAAAATGCCCATGCAGTGGGAGTGTTAAGCAAATACATATCGACACCTGGAAAGAAGCACTAGACAATTGTCAAGAGAGTATTCAGGTATTTGTGTGGCACAAAAGATTATGCTACATGCTACTAAGGAAAACCTATAGATGACAGTGAAGTAGATGTACATGGCTTTGTCGACGTCGATTGGGTTGGAGACCTGGATCGACGTGTTAGAAAAACATGATTGCAGAGCAATAAAATAAAACAAATGTGGACATAAAACATAGAATATACACAATACAATAGAGACACAGATATATGTGGTTCACCTAGTGTGGGCTACGTCCACCAGAGAAATGCCAAGTCCTTCCTTTATTATTATCCAACAAATGAAGGGATACAACCTACAACACACTTGTTTTAACTTCTTATTTTTTCTCTCACAATCTCTTCACTTAGAATACAATATTCGCAATGATACATAGCCGCAATACATTTCCTTCACAAAAGAGGGTTGCCTTCTAGGGCAAAAAACCCTAACATAACTTCTACTGTCAGATCTGCGACCTTATAATGAACGGTCCAGATTTACAATGAAATTCCAATATACATTTACAAGACAATTTTTCCTTCGGGGGATTCACCCTCGATCCCTCATAGGGGGGCCGCTTTCCCTCGGACCCCCTAGCCGGGGGGATGGACCCCATGGACCCCGCAGAGGGGGTAACCCCCCTCTGCACTCCCCTGCGTGGAGGAGTGTACATTCTTTCAGGGTGTAATGGGGTATAAACACGACTGAAAACAAAGAGTTATGAATCTAGAAGATAATCAGGCTCCACAACCAACACAACGAAGGTCGACTAGTGGATATGTGTTCAAGATGTTCGGTGGAGCAATCAACTGGATAAGTAAGCACCAAGCAGTCATAGCCTTGTCAACAATAGAAGCCAAATAAATGGCAGCCACTCATGGAAGCAAAGAAGCAGTATGGTTGCAACGAATGTGTTCAGGGATCGGGTTGGAGCAGAGAGCTACGAAGATAAATTGTGACAGTCAAAGTGCAATATTGTTGGCAAAGAACCTAGCTTATCATTCCAAGACTAAGCATCTTAATGTACAATATTATTTCGTAAGAGACATGGTGGAAAGCAACAAGGTGTTGTTGTAGAAAGTATACATGTTGGAAAACATATCATACTTTTTGACCAAGTTTGTGGGTGTTGTGAAGTTCTCTTGGTGCAGAGAGGTAATGAGTATTGCTACCTTGGGTTTGTGAACAAAAGTTCAGGAAACTCCCGGTTCAACAAAGAAGACAAAAGGTGGGAGAATATTGGGTTGTTATATTCTTTGCAGTGAAAGTCTAGTTGAGGTGAATCGATTGGGAGTGGAAGTCGAAGGTCGAAGTGTTCGACTAGGCAAAGTCGAAGTCGAAGTAATCGACAACAAGTTAAAGAAGTCAGCCGACAAAAGGTTGATAGGAGGTTGTGTGCCAACCGACTGAAGACTAAATGAAGGTCGATTGGTAGTTGACTGGTAATCCAACTGGTAGTCGACTGTAACATAATCCCGAGATTCATAGGATTTGTAACCAATGATCTGCGTGGATCTGTAACT
Organism: Picea engelmannii; assembly: GCA_009831015.1. Lineage (NCBI taxonomy): Eukaryota > Viridiplantae > Streptophyta > Pinopsida > Pinales > Pinaceae > Picea > Picea engelmannii. Next base: position 286,182 of record ML777971.1, read on the forward strand.
GTTTTTGGGTGCCTTTCTTTAGTGTTTTCATATTGTAAAGCCTATAAATAAGGTGTGATGTAATGTTGAAAGAGCTAATCGTGAATCAATAATCTTTATATCAATACAATAGAGGTTGTTGGTCATGTAAATGTAAGTCGAATTGGCTACAAAGTTGTTTTTGTGTAAAGTAAGAATGTATGATATCGATTGTGTCTTAGGTGTAGACCAAGATTAGACATGTAAGCTTTTATTCTAAATGAATAAGACAACAAGAGAGAAAAAAATCAAGGAATGTTGGCTTTCCAAGGTAAAATCTCTATGTTATGTGTGATTACTTTGTCATTTACTTTCTTGTTTAAATATGTCTTCCTCTCTTCTATTAAGTTTAGTGTGGAAGTATATTTTCCTAACACACCTCTTTGTTGTTTTTTCCCTATAGATGAAATAAATATATTTCTAAGATATAATAACTCCATCCAAAAACTACCATCCCAAAACAAAACCACATCATTCTAGTGACATTAGCTCGGGCAAGAGTGGTTTAAAGTAGCTAGCTATCGCATCTTAGTAATTATATACTTTATAAATTACGTTAAAAGAGCGATTGCATTGCATGATACTTATTTGCCTTCGAGGTTTCCTTTTCATATGGGATGGGAATGAGGAAAATCACATTGAATGTTTTAAGATTGTGATATAGCTCTTTTGATAATCCTCTATTGCTTTTCAAACATCATGCCCTATGATGTCTCAAAATATATAGAAAAAGTCAATTAGAAACTCATCTAGACGAGGAACATTATCTTTGGCTAAATCCCACGACTTCTTGTAACACCTCCTCCTTTGAGACATGCTTGCATAGATTATGCTTTTGCATTATGGACACAAGGAATTTAATATGTTATCATACTTGATTTATTACTTTTAATCGAGCTATCGATAATTCTCTTAATTTATTAAAATGAATACATACTTTCTTTGATGATTTTATTTTTGTTTTTCCAACAACAATTTTTAGATTTTTATATTGATTTATTTTTTGAGATTATACATGCTTACATCATAGATTCATATCTCACTCAAACCAAACTAAGTAAACTAATTTTATTTACATTATAGATTCATATCTAACTCGAGCAAAACAAAATATGTCTATTTACAAATGGGGCCTCACCTTAAGCTCTCACTAAAAATCCCTACATGGTCAACAAATTAATTTAATATATACATTAACTATAATGCTTACATCATAGATTCATCTCTAACTACATAACATAACATGTTTGAGTAAACTATTTTTATTTATGGGACATCCACCTTAAACTCTCACTGAAAATACCTACATGGTCATCAACTTAATTTAGTATGCACATTATGCGTTTATACAAATTTAATACTTTAACAATTATTTAATAATAACAACAATGATGATGACGACGACGACAATGATGATGATGATGTCATAACCAAGCTAAACACCAAATTGGTGTATGAGACCTTCTTGTTTGTGGGACAAGGGACCCCCCTCCACACAACGATTTGACTATTAAAGTTTACGGAGGTGTACATACTCCACCCCCCTCTGAATTTGAACCTGTGAGATGCTTATTACAACCTCTTAATGTCCTAAAATATATACACAGAGGTCTATCTACATAATATGTGTGACAAGAACAAGGTATAAGGAAGATGAGATAACAATGGTATGTGTACAACTTAAGTGGGTCTAATGGTTAAGAACACACGTTTCCTCCTCGAAGGTCACGAGTTCAAATCCAGAGGGGGGTAGGGTATGTACACCTCCGTAGACTTTAGCAGTCAAATTTCTGCGTAGATGGGGTCTTTTATCCAACAAACAAAGGGGTCTCATACACCAATTTGGTGCTTGGCTTAGTCGTGACCTTAAAATTAGATTATTATTATTATTATGTGTGTGACCGAAACAAAGTATAAGAAACATGAAATAATATGCGTTGCAGAAAAAGGTATAAGGAACATGAAATAACAATGGTAAGTGTATATAATGTGTGACCGAAACACAATATAAAGAACATGAAATAACAATGGTATGTGTACATAATATGGGTGATCAAAACAAGGTATAAGGAACATGAAATACTAATTAATGTTTTGATATTTTAAAAAATCCATTGGGGTTTTAGAGTAACGTTTGATCATGGAAGATTATTTACATAATAGAAAGTCTTTGTTACCATGGATGGAATTTGATGAGAAAATTGTTCATTACCAGGCAATTTAGTTGTCAAATACAACCAACGTCTTGTCATACCCATCATCAAAGTTCTTTGAAATGTGCAATACCTTTAACAATTTTGTTATAACTGTCAAATTTGATAAGTAGAATTGATTTGAAATTCCAACCTTGACTACCATGAATGACCTACCAGTTTGCAAATTGTGAACTGATCTAAATGGCTTGATAGGCTAATAACTATTATTGTTGAATACATGGAATTATGGGTAGTGGATTAATCCATATGTTTGCAATCAACTCTAGGTGTTAATTGCTCATGCTTTTGTTGGGGAATCACAACTCTTCATAGTAAGGAGTTTGATAAAGCTATTTGGAGCATCTCTCTCCTAAATCACTAGGATCGTGTAATTGTAACCTTCAATTCCTAGTTAATTGAAGAGAAATCCAAAAGCAATACCATTTTGTTACCCAATAAGATTCCCAAGTATGTTCTTACAAATGATGTTTAGTAACTAGAAGGTCACAATATTGGTGTTGGAACTTGCTTTTGGATCTTTAGACTCAATGCTAAGCTATAACTTACTAGTTTGGAGGGCATGAATAAATTAGCATTGGAAAACTTCAATCAAGTTAGTGTTGACTTTGTGTTGGGCATTAACAATGCAAAGTTAAATGGATGACACATCAAATTTGCAAACTTTTGATGCTAAAGCCAAATTTAGGCACCTCAATTTTTTGAAGTCTTGTTAGCATTGGGAGGAGAAGCATAGAGACCAATCCTCCATACTCCAACTGAGGAGTAGAAGCCATAAGAAGCCACATGGCACCAATGACCAAACTTAATGATTGCCTAAGTATGTACAAAATAACAAAGAGCCTAACTTTGAATGGGAATCATCCCTAAATCTAATTATGGGCATAGTACATCGACCATAAAACTCGAGGAGAGATTTCATTGAGTACCAAACTTGGAAAAAGTGAATCTCGAGGAAATTAGGGCTTTAGAAGAGGTTATTAGAAGTTGAACAAGAGATCACCCAAGGTGATCAAAATTTTCCTAAACACCACAATATCATGGAATTTGGGAACTTGGGAATGACTAAAAAATTGGAAGTGGTTAGAAACCCAAGCCACCAAAATTTATTAAGTGTTGGCCTTGGAAGAAGCATGATTGCAAAAAAATGAGATGTTCAAGATTTGTAGCATAGGTTGAAACCAAGAGATCTAAGACAACACCATATGTTTGTTAACACATAGTACCCAAGCTTGTTCACATAAGTAAAGACTTTGCATATGGCGATCATGAGGGTATAAGACACTAGTGCAAGGGATGCACAAAGGCCCCCTTCGTTCTACTCAGGTGCCCAGGGTTAAGCCTCACATCCTCTATAAACCTTAACTATTGCAACATAAAGTTTCGAACAATAAACTACAAAAATACATCAAAGCATTCAAGGACAAAGATATCAAAGAACTTGTCTACTCATTCACATTAACTGATCCATATTTATGAGCGAAACAAAATGAAACACATATCTATAATATTAGAACAAAGATGTAGTGAACAACAACAAAGATACAGTGAAACTTAACTTCTATTCAATAAAGAAATCTGTTAAATATGTAAAATGCATAATGAAACAATCTTGCTCGAATGGTGGTAGCTAATCTCTGAGAAGAGATGTGGTGGCTATGTGCATTTGCCTGAGCACATTACAATGAGGCCTCAAGGCCTTTTTAGCATCAAGAAGTAATTAGAAAACCCCAGACATAAAAAAACCTAACCCTATGAGATGAAGTGCTAAAAGTCACGTGAGCCCCAATGGGGTAAGTTGGCACATCAACTTCCCGGGGTCGTAACTTTTGCATACAATCTTCGTTTTAGGCACATGATAACCTGTTGGAAAGGTCTATCTGAGGAATACACATTTTTCCATCACACTCTGGCTTTGTCTACAATGTGACTGTGGCGAGCCCAAAAAACGTTTTTCGTGGCCTTAAAACGACCCCATAAGTTTGGGACTCGAAAAGCTAGAAAAAATTGCCAAGATGAAAACTATATGTGAGCCAGTTGGAAGAGGTAGGTGGCCACCGATATCCACTTGGATCAATCCTCCCCCCTTAGGAAGCAATGGTCTCCATTGCGTTGAGTTCCCCCATCAGACGAGGAAATTTCTACTAAATTTGGCCATGGGTGAGCCACTTGCCTTGGTGCAGGAGTTGCCCCGCTTTGACAATAGGATAAAGCCGAAGATTTTGTTGGCGAGTGCCCTCGACCTATGTGTCCATGATCTCATCAATGGATGCTTGTTCCATGCAGTCAGGGTTGAGCTATGTCGGTGACAACTGTTCTGCTATCTCTAAGGTGTCCAATAATGGTGGAAAGTATGGTCGAAGGAGGTCCACATTAAACACTAGGTGCGAGCCAAGGAAGGGGGGAATGTTGAGCTCGAAAGCATTATCACCCACAACATTGGTGATGGTGTAAGGTCCATAGTGGAGTGGAAAAAGCTTTTGATAGGGTCATGTAAGGCGTTCTTTTTGCAAGTGCAACCAAACTTTATCTCCCACCTGAAACTTGTGTGGCACCCAGTGTTGATCATGGCACTGCTTGTACTTGGCATTGGACTTCTGCAAAATATCCTAAACCTATTGGCGGATGTGTTGGATTCATTCAATGAACCGGGTGGCTTTGTCGACTTCGATTTGAGCATGGGACGATTCGGCTTGTGTGGATGCAAGGGGTAGTGCAACATCAATGGGACCCAATGGTTGAAATCCCAACCCCACCTGAAAGGGGTTGTGGTCGGTTGAGCTATGTATGGATCTGTTGTAACTATGATGAACATAGGGAAGACTCTCATCCCATGTGTGCAGATGCTTGGAATTATACATGTGCAAGATATGCACAATCATCATGTTGACGACCTCGGTTTGGCCATTCATTTGGGGGTGGAAGGTAGTGGATTTGGTGAGCTTGGTGTCTAGCCGTGACCAGAGGATGGACCAGAATGTGTTGAGGAACCGACTATCCCAATTTGAGACGATGGTTTATGGTATCCCAAAATGTATCTACACTCGTTCGAAGAAGAGCTTGGCAGTGGCCTTCGTTGTGATGCTCTTCTTGTAGGTGGCTAGAATCGCCATCTTGGAAAATCAATCAACAACCACAAAACACAGTGATTTCCTTGCTTGGTTGAGGAAGGCTTGACATGTAGTCCATCAAGATGGATTCCCAGGGCCTGTCGGGAGTAGGCAGAGGGGTGTACATGCCTTGTTTCTTAATGGTCGGCTTGGCAATGGCATAGGCCGTGTAGGACCTGATATACTTGTTGACATCCTGTTGAAGTTTCAACCAATAGAAATTTTGTTGCAGCACTACCACTATCTTTTCGACGCCGAAGTGTCCTTCCACCTGACTGTAGTGAGCTTCCAAAATCAACTTCCCTTGCTCGCTTGATGGGACGCAGAGATGGCCCAAATGACACAACAACCTGTCCTGAAGATGGAAATTAGTGACAATTGTATTTGCGCCAAGCATATGGTAGGTAGTGGTGAAATCATGATCTCTCTCGTAGAGTTGCGGCCATCCGGAGGTCTCATGTTCGCAGGAGTGTAGCACCATGTTTAATGATGCAACTAGAGGTCGACTGAGGCAGTCAACGACGCGGTTGTTGCTCCTTATCTTATACTTGATGTTGACTTGGAATTGTTACAAGTATGTGGACCACTTCTGATGGCAGTCATTCTGCAATTTGCCTTGTGTCTGCGTGAACTGCAGAGGCTTATGATCAGTGTGGATGACTGTCTCCTTCCCGAGAATGTAATGCCTCCACTGGCGGCAAGCTTGTACAATGGAGTACATTTCTTTGTTGTAAGTGGGGTACTTATGGACGATATTTGATAGTGTCTCACTATGATAGGCCACAGGATGTCTGTGCCGAGTGAGAACTACACCCTCAACATAGTCTGAAGCATCTGTCTCAATCTCAAACAACTATTGTAGGTCAGGTAATGAGAGCATCGGGGCCGAGCACAAGCACTGCTTCAAATCATCGAATGCTTTCTGTTGCGACTGCCCCCACAGGAACTTTTCCTTGCCACCACCTCTTGTCACTTGGCTAAGGGCCCATGCAATGTGGGAGAATCCCAACACAAACCTGCGATAGAAATTGGCAAGGCCTAGGAAGCTTTGAAGCTTAGTGAGTGTGGTCGGGGCTGGCCAATCACGAATGACCTAGATCTTGGATGGATTGACATGCACCCCGTGCTCACCAATAATGTAGCCAAGGTACTGGACCTTGTTCATGCTGAAGGAGCATTTTTCCAAATTTACATATAGCTCGTGTTGCCTCAGAGTGTGTAGAGTCTGTCGAATATGCTGCAAGTATTCCGCCCAACTCTTGCTAAAGATGAGGATGTTATCCAAATACACCACCACAAACGAATTGGTGAAAGGCTGTAATATATCGTCCATCATCCTCATGAAAGTTGATGGGGCATTTGTCAAGCCAAAGGGCATGACCAACTATGCAAAAAGACCTTCTTTGGACTTGAAGGTAGTCTTCCATACGTTGGTCTACTCTATTGGGACCTGGTGGTAGTCGAACTTCAGATCAATCTTACTGAAGTATTTGGCCCCCTTGAGCTGGTCAAGGAGATCGTCAATTCGGGGAATTGGGTACCGGTTCTTGACTATGATTTTATTTAGGGCCTGATAATTAATGCAGAGTTGTCAGGTCCTGTCTTTCTTCTACAAACGCATGATTGGGCTTCCACAAGGTGATGTGCCTGGTTGGATATGCCCCTTTTCGAGCAACTCTTAGATCTGGCGCTTGATTTCCTCATTTTTTGACAGAGAGCAGCGATAGACTGACCCATTGGGAAATGGTGCACTGGGGGTCGGATTGATTGAATGCTTGACCCGATAGTGCAGAGGTACCCCTGTGGGTGAGGAGAAGATGTCTTTATATTCTCCCACGACCTTATCCACTTGCTTATGTTGCATGTAAAGACCTACCGCGGAGGCCATGGATGTGGCTACAACATTCCACTCACTTTGAGCACGAATCACGAATCACAAAGGTCTGAGAGATGAACTTCATGCATTGCCCGACAAAGATCAAGGAAATGGCAATAGGTGGGACTACCTCGGGTATCATGTACAATTTCCTGTCCAAAGTAATAATAACACTACGAGGCCTAGACTCATATACAACATGATGTTTCCATAAATAAGGTTGGCCCAAAAGAACATCACAAACTTCAAGAGGGGCGACATCACACAATACCTCATCTTTGAAGGGCTTGATGTCATAGGGCAGGCGACACTGTTGGCTGACGTGGAGATCGCTCCCTTGGCGAAGCCATCCGATGGTGTATGATTGTGGATGCGGTGTTGTTGGCAGAGCCAATCACTTGATGACCTCCACTTAGATGATTCTCTCGACTACCGTTGTCAATGATGAAGTGCAGAGGAGTACCCTTCACCCACACCTGTGAATGAAAGAGGCGCTTACCTTCCTCTGGTTCATTGGGTTCAATGAGATGGATCTTGGTGGCAACAATGGTGGCATAGGGTTCTACGTCAATGATCCATCTCCCTTTTTTTGATTCTGACTCAAAGTCAGAACCCTCATCTAATTCAAAGGCTTTCACCTCAACCATCAATGACTGCTTTGGGTGGCATTCAACGGTGTTATGCTAGGGGCTCTTATGGAACTCGCACCACTTCCTATTGTCTTTCTTTGTCTTCCCATTGTCCTTCTTTGTTTGCAACTTAGACTAGTTGTCCCGAGGCTGTCCATCCCTACTCTATCCTTTGTTCTGCGGGTTGGGGCTGCCTTTGCCTTGCTTATGTTGCGAGGGGTTCACAAACCTAAACTACCACGTCTTTTGTTCAAGCTTTTGCTTGATTTTGACAACACATTGATAGGCCGCACCCAAGGACGAGATGTCCAAAAACTCCATTTACATCTAGATGTATCTATACAGTCTGTTGCAGTACTTGAGCACAAGATGTTGCTCAGAGTCTTTGATACCCAACTTGGTGCTCAAGGTATGGAAGACATTAGTGAACTCTGGCACTGTTAGTATTGTTTCTTAATAACATCCTCGAAAGAACCCCAAATGGGTGCTCATAGAAAGTCTTCCACCAATCTTTGACATGGGGGACGACCTTAAGGAGTGCAAATGTAATCTTTTCTCCATCAGTAAAGTTATGGATAGAAAAATACCCTTCTAGAAGGTTTAACCATTTGTCTACCGCATATGCATCTATTTGACCTTCAAATATAGGAATATCAAAATTGATCTGTACCTTGAAGGGGGCAGTGCCTTCGCTCGAGGAAGATGCGTCGCCTGTTGGCAGTCACCGAAGAGTTTGTGCAAAATTATCCATCATCTTGTTCCTCTGTCACGCAAGGGCTTCCTCGAGCAACAATTTAAAGGGATCTCCTATCCCATCGTCTCTCTTTTCTTCCCCCATGGGCGACCATCGGGTTTGGCAAGGCCAATCTTGCAAAGGCTCAACTAGTTCGAGTCCCAATTGCTTATACTCTGACCTCGTTGGGGACATGCACACATAAACAAATGGAGAGTATATCGCTCTGATACCACTGATCTAGATTTATGAGCGGAATGAAATGAAACATAGATCTATAATATTAGAACAGAGATACAACGAACAACAACAGAGATACAATGAACCTTAACTTCTATTCAATAAATAAATATGCTAAGATTGTAAAATGCAGAACGAAACAATTTGGCTCGAATGGTGGTAGCTAATATCTGAGAAGAGATGTGGCAGATACGTGCATTTGCATGAGCACATTACAATGAGGCCTCCATGCCTTTTTAGCATCAAGAAACAATAAAAAAACCCTAGACATCCAAAAACCTAACCCTAGGAGATGAGCGGCAAAAGTCATGTGGGCCCCGATGGGGTAAGTTGGTACATCAGCTTCCCAGGGTCGTAACTTTTGCATACGATCTCCGTTTTAGACGCACGATAGCCCGTTGGAAAGGTCTACCCGAGGACTACACATTTTGTTGTCACACTCTAGCTTAGTTTAATGTGTGACTGTCGTGAGCCCAAAAAACGCTGTTTAGGGCCTCAAAACGATCCCAGAAGTTTGGGACCCGAAAAGCTAGAAAAAAACTGCGAAGATGAAAACTGTATGTGAGCCAGTTAGAAGAGGTGGGTGGCCACCGATATCCACCTGGATCATTAAAACAATTGAATATTTACATATCAATGAGTCTGCACCTTGGCACCAATCATTGTTTCGGGCATCAACAACACTCTCAGGTCTCGCCCTCCACCCTCGAACTAGTCTTCTTCTTTCTTCGTTGAACTCTTCCTTTCCTCAATTTCCTATCATCCTTCACCAACTCCCTCTTGGCAACCAATTCTCTACTTGAACCAACCAACTAGCTTCAAGGTCATCACTTTTATAGGATTTTCCACTGATGTGCACACGACACATATGCAACTCATTCAACTTTACTACATGACGTTTCATTTTCCCTACATGCCTTCATGCCCAAACCTTTACACAAGCAACCCTTCTACCTTGCACCAACATCTTGGTGTGCACCCAACTTCTTCATGCACCTATCTCTTCCTACACCCAAACCATTAACTCTCACACTCACTTTTACTCTACCTTGGTTCATCTATACCTCTTGCGTCCACCATTGCGAATCTCTTCTTCAAAAGTCTAAATACTCTTGCAACAAATACAAGCTTCCCACCATTACCAATACCTTTTTCAAAAATTTAGATACTCTTACAACAACTTTCAACAAACACAAGCTTCTCATATTGTTTAATAATAATGAGAATAACAAGTAACTTAAAATCAACTTCAATCGGCTTGAAAATGTTGCCATGAATTATTTGCTATTCATTGATGACAAAAATAAATCTTACATGGTACTATTTCTGGTTGGAATGCCTATTAGATATTAGGGAAAACGAATACATAAAATAATAAAAAATCTCAAATCCCGTCCATTAGGTTTAATTTAATAATAATAATAACAATAATAATATCAATTAATAACATCTTCGAGGGTTTTACGAAGTGTGCCAAGGGGGAAGAGCAAGAGATGGGGAAATTCCGCGTGTGAGAATAGGAAAAGTCCTGGATAAACAAACTAACAATTTGATTATCATAGCTCCCACAAATCTTTTCTCATTTGGCGTGATGATATAAACGTTTTCATCCCAGCTCTCACACTCATCAGGTTCTATGACTCTCTATATCGAGGGTTTCCCATCACCAACTGCAACAGCAGAAGCGGATCGCGTCCTACATTAAGAAATCCACAGGCATTCTCTGCCCTTCGGCCCTCTGCATCATAGATTGATCTCTTCTGCAATTTAATCATCTGTGCAGAACTGTGGCTAAAACTAAGAGAAGAGGAGGAGGAGAAGAAACGAGGGTTTAAGCCGCTAGGATAGGATGGTCGGAGGGGGAAACAAGAGGGACGATGTATCGCTGGGCATAAGCAGCACGAACATCTTTGCAGCACTCGACAGCCGACGCAGGAAGTCAAGCAAGAAGAAGTCCGACAAAGATCAGGGCACATCTTCCAGAAACAGCAGCAAAGACAAGTCGGATCAAAAGTCGACGGAGCCCCAGCAATTCTGGGCTCCTGCACCCGTCACCGCCAAATCCTGGGCCGATGTCGACGATGACGAGGACTATTACGCTACCACCGCGCCTCCGCCTCCGGTCTGGGGATCTCAGCCTCCCGTGCAGAGCAATGAGGACACCAGGGCGAACTTGAGTCAGGCCGAGGTATGGGGTTTCCAATTTCGTTTTATGAAAAATGATTGCATTTGTGCTGGCGGGGGTTATCTGTGGTCCTGTGTGGTTTTATTATTCAGGCAACTCTGTAAATTTGAGAGCCTTAAAGTAGACATTGTCTTACCACTTTAATTTATTTTTATTGTTAAATCTTTTTGGTTTGGCTGATGTTTAGATAAGTTGGGGCTATTTTCTATTGTCAGATTAATTAGGGTAAGCCCAGCGAAATTGGGTTACGTGGTTAAGAGGGGCCTCTGTGTCAGTCAGGCACATCCTTCACTGGGTTAGGGTTGAGCATTGCTCCTTGGCCACTGTTTCTGCTGTGCAAAGGAACCGATGGTTGCCCCTGTCGATCCAGTTCAATGGTTGTCTTTTGCCAGTATGCCAATGTTTATTTTGACTATAATGCCAATGTTTATTTTCACCTTGCTTTGAGTTATTCAGTTTTATATTGTTAGCGAATGTGAGCCTGGATTTGATTGAAGTACTTGGAAAAATAACCAGGAATTCTTGGATGGTGGAGTTCCTGGAATAAGGAAATGAGGAAGAAGGAAATTACATTGTGCAGATGCTCGAAAGCATTTCAACAAAATGTTCATGAAGGATCCAACAGAAGCTCCCAAAAACTAACTTCTTCCTCCCTATATTCATAGAGTCCATACCCAGGCTTTTAGCCCATTTACATCATTTCAAAATTAAAAACTAAACTGCCCCATATTAAAATAAGACATGTACCTCAGCAAAAGCTCTTTTGAAACGCAAAAAACAAAGGTTCAAATCCCATGTCAGTCATAGCTTATTATATAACGTTTGACACTGGCAGACAAAAAAATCTAAAACATAGTATGGGCAACTTCAGAAATTGGTCGTTGATTCTCCTCTCAAATCATCCAGCATCCGGGATCCAAAAGGAGCTTTACTTTTGATCATTCATCGGCATGAGTATTCCTTTCTCTGAAAATATGTTGACAAGAAATAGAATCAAATCCAGCAGATAACACCCTGTTCTCTTCCAGAATAAGCTGTACCAGAAAACTCTTACAACCATACCTGCCCTCCATCCAGTGAATGACTACCTGAGAATCACCAAAGAGCTGTATCTTTTGTTCCCCTTTTTCTGTTGCTATATATTTCCCATTTCAGTGCCATAAGCTCTTTTTAATTATTTGAACCATGCCCCAATCCTGTTCCAAATTTCAACCAATTGGTATCCGAGAGATGGACCAATCCCCCTGCACCACAGATCGAAGGCTCACCCTGAGAAGCTCCAACAAAATAAGTCCAGGCCCCAGTTCTATTGATGCTGTCTTTCTCTATCTGCCTAGCAGGCTTTTCTGCTTTCAATTGTGGGAAATATCAAATATTTTATAATGCTTAAGCTTTGAACTGCAACTTGAATAGGAAAAATATACCTGTCATTAAACAAACAGGTGTCCCTTGATATCCATATCCCCCAAGCTACAATCGGAGGAAGAGCCTTTAATATCTTTACCTCCCTAATTGTGGGAACTATTAAATATTTTATATTGCTTAAGCTTTGAACTGTAAGTTGAATATGCAAAATATACCTGTCATAAAACAAACAGGTGTCCCTTGATATCCATATCCCCCAAGCTACAATCAGAGGGAGAGCCTTTAATCTCTTTACTTCCCTATTTGCATCCCATAGCCTGAGACGTCCTTCTAATGAGTTCTCATTCCAAGCTTGATTAATACCTTCTATTTGATCAATTTCCCTCCAAACCTGAGAAGTGAAGGAACATTCACAGAGCAAATGATTATGTTTCCTCACTTTCTTGACATAGGCAGCATTGACCAGGGCCAGATTTGTTCCGCTTTTGGAGGTTATCCCATGTGAGAACCTTATTAGATTAATCCAACCACATAAAAAGGCGAGATTTTAAAGGACATTTATACTTCCATAATTTCTTCCACCACCAGATGGCTTCACCTGTAACTAGTTCTTCGCATTAAAGTTTAAACCTTATATCCAGGCCTTGGAGTATAGTAGCCCCCATTCCTGTTTCTAGACCATAACAGTTCATCTTTTTCCTCTTTGATCCTTGCATGAGTGAACCTCAGCTGTGAGACATAATTCTCCCAAAGCACTGACATACATAACACGATCTTGCACCCAATCTCCTCCCTTCTTAAGACATGCCATTTTGGGTTGGTAGACCAGAACAAGAATTGAAACCTAGTGGACGATTTAATTTTTTATTGGTCTCTCCAACGAATAAAGGTCTTGTTGGCTTATGTAAAACTTTTTGACTTTATTAATCCATACCGT
>ML777971.1:299590-317439 GCA_009831015.1 Picea engelmannii
TTTTTATTGGTCTCACCAACGAATAAAGGTCATGTTGGCTTATTTAAAACTTTTTGACTTTATTAATCCATACCATTGTTGTTAAATTTAGGCATAGCATTTTTCAATAATTTCTTAGTGTAATTTCTACATAGGGCTTACATACTATTTTGTGATGACATTGTGTTAGAAGTTGTATTTACTTGATTACCAAGACATTTTACAAAGCCACCATTAATGATACCAATTTGTCATTTATGGATTGTAATACTGGCCAGTATTTGATTAAGAGAGGTTTGTTATTTGGTAGTTGCTTTGTTTTGTTTAAGTGCAAAGAAACTTCATGTATGAGTTCAATCTTTTCGTTTGATTTATTGTCTTTCCTTTAAATGCCTCAAAATTGAAATTTATCTACTGATAGAGAATTAAATGCGTTATTTATTTGGCTTTGAATACTTCGAATTTTCTCCTATTTTAGCTTGTAAGCTATGGCTGTAATTTAGAGATTAACCATTTAAATACAACTTTTTCCATTTGATTTAACGATGATGAAGAAAAAAGTGGCTAGGTGATGAATGCAATTTTTTTAGCTGTAAGTCTCGGGAGCAAATCTTATTTCTTTTCTCCTAGTGGTGGCCTTATTACATGGAGGACAGTGTTGAACAAAGAACAATGGGCCAACAATGAATCAGTGAATGATAATGTCATACTCAATGCTTTTATTTTGATAAAATGCTGCAATGAAAACATTTCTCTATGGAAATTGAGAAGAGGTAATGGGGTCATGGAAATGATGAGCGACAATGTTGGTAGTGCAGATAGTGAAATCACCACTATAATGAAAAGGAGAAGAGCTAAGCATAGGATAACTTGGCATTGAAAAGGCCGAACAAATGAGAAGAGTTGCAAGATGAAGGATAAGCAAGATTGCAATGAGGAAGAGATAATAATAATGCAAGGAATGAGAGTGAAGAAAACTAGAAAATGAGAAAGGAAAGACTATATAGAGAGATGGGAAAGTGCTGTGCAGTTATTGATGAGGAGAAATGGACACTTATTATATTGAATAATATTGATATAGATACAAGGAATGAGCTACTTTGTTGTATACATACAATAACTATTAATGATTTGTAACTCTACCAAAGAATATGATTACTGTTAATAAATATTGAGATTAATGACATTGTGTTTTGAGTTGTGCATGATAAATGCATCTTTAAATTGCACTATTAGGTATATTTCTCTCTTGTTTTGTTTACCTCCAAGAAGACTGTTTGTCACCAGAGTCTCATCAATTAAGGGGCTCAATGAAGTGAAATTACTATGATTTGATATGCCCAAAACCACTTCACATTTTTGAGCTTGTTACTATTCTGGCTCTTGCTATTTATGGTCCTTTCTTGTAAATTCTTAGTAGAGTCAAGTAGCAAGAGGGTTACCGAGGACAAATAACACCCCTTAAAGAAACGTGAACATGGAATCTAGCTATGTTCTTTGATTGAAGCCCCTGAATGTCGACCAACATGATAGCATTATAGACCTTTAGCATATGGAATCTCTTCACCTCATTGCTTTGCCCCTTGAGCTTATTTCCCAATGGGAACTTCTAGAGATGGTAGAGAACATAACTTGCCCCAATCCCATACCTCTGCTGCTCTGCACCTGTTTTGAAGTAAGAAGTTGCCTTCCATCTGCCATGATGTCTCTTTTTTGGGCATGAATTCCAATTTAGCCTATCATTGAACTCTAGTCTTAGGTATTTGTTGTTGTGTTATCTCTACATCATTATTTTTGAAGCTGATTTGGGCAAGGATAGAACAAATACTCAGTAGAGAGAGTTGCCTGTATCATGTGTAAAGGATCCTAATCTATGTTAGATTCAGAAAGTGCACAAACACTGATGTTGAACCTGATGATGTCAGCTGTAGTATGGCCTGGGCTGAGAGGTCCAGGCTGTACTGTCTGGTGGGGAAATTGGGTGCTACTTTTTGAAGCTCTCTTAACATCCAAAGGGTCGATGGCTTTCTACTGGAAGAGAGCAACTAGGTGACAGGTGCCTGTCTGCAAGATTTGAGCTGGAAAATAGAGGTGGAAGCTGATACCCCATTGGAGTGAGCATATCTAGTCAACATTGTAGTGTAACTGGATAGTCTCATTGGTCTCAAGGCAAACCTGAGAAGAGAGTATTGTGTCACCCATCTGTTGACATCACTGCCTATGGTTGGAAAGGTTAAGTGAACTGATAAAAGAGTGGAGTAAGTAAAATTGAGCAATTATTTACTGTCTTGGTTGTTTAGGTGTGGCCATCAGTCATCCTTATTGATGCCGTAAGACTCGTAACTGTTTAATCTTTTAATGTATTCGAGAATGGGGTAATAACTAATGAGTTTTTGTTCTTCTACTTTTTCCTCATCCATTTCAGGGCCTGTAACTAATTATTGCAGGTTTGTTGCAGATGTTTACTTGCTTCTTTTTGTCACAGAAACAAAACCATTTGTTTCTTACAAAAATGTACAACATAGGTAGATCTGCAAACCTGCATTCTAAATAGCAGATATAAATTGGAGATAAATAGAATAAGTAATGAATCCCATTAACAATAAATCCTCTCCTGAGAAGGTATGGATGCCAACTCAGGCTCAAAATTATCCAGGTAGTATGGACACTGCGTTTGGTCCAACTTAGTTTCCTAAGCAATAATTGCAAGACCAAAAATTTACCTACCCTCATTCTTATTGCACACACCTATGAATAGGCAAAGGGATGCAAGAAACCACTAAACAAAATCCGTGGTTAGGTCTAAACAACAGGCCAATAATCATATATTCAGTCAACAAATATTTATATAAAATATTTGACGCTAAGGGTAGTTGGGGTAGGTGGCCCCAGCTATGTGGCTATTATTTATAACAAAACTGACCTATTCTAAGGTTAAATCAACCTAAATCTATGCCCAGACCCTCTAAAACAAAACTAGGTGTTCAAACTTAATTTCTACACTGCTGATCATGGTAATGTCATTTCTTCTAGGCTGCAAATAGTACAAATTCTAAGGTCCATAGCAATAGGTGTTTCTACCCGCTAGCTAACATTTACTAGTTCCCTTGTTCTACCCATGAGCATGTTGACCTTTTGACAAAAAGTCCAAAGTGCAGCTGTTTCAAAGTGTTGGTTGCAGTTTTTCTCTTGTGGGAAGAATTTTTTTCCAAAGTTGGCAATGGTTTTCACTTGTGGGTCGTTATTTTTGGCTTCCTGTAGTGTTTTTTTCTTTTCTCGTGAGCAGATATTTTTGATTAAACACCTTTTGTTTTGGCTCATAAATGTTAATTTATAATACAAGTTTTTACACGAGTAATTAGTGGTCCTTTGCTTCTTGAATTCTAATTTTTTTGCTTCAAATCTGAAATATCCCTTTATGTGATGCATGCAGTCATATTTTTTTATATGTAGTATTAAGTTATTAACCAAGCCCTTTTAATGGCATACCTAGTTTTTAGAGATTTGTACAGGTTACTCCATACCTGGCCCTATGCCCACGTATGGATGCAGCCTTTCTAGTTATTGAAAGGAAAAATTGAATTGATTGGCAACTTTGTCTTTAGATGTTATTTACCCTTTTGATTTGTGAGTATGCCATCTAATTGGCAATATTGCATTGATTATTTTTTCATTTCTCTGAACTAGGAAGTCTGTTGTGAATTATTACTTTGCACTGATATTTCCCCCCCATAAATATTATATTTTTTTGGCTCTATTAATCGTGTTTTGTTGTGACTCTGTGAGGGAGTTCCTTTTTTTTGTTGGTGATTGGCGGAGTCAACAACTAGTAGGGCACGTACTCGCTTGACACGGGGTCGTGTTATCCGACTGCTACCACTATAACCTCCAGGTGTGCTCATGATGCCCCATACGCGACACACAAGGTAAGCCGGGGGTTCGAACCGACAACTTCATATAATGGAGTGCCTTAACAACACACTCCATCATCGACTGCCCTACACCTCGGGGGCAGGGAATCCCATTTAGAGGACTACACTTATCTCTTGATTTTACCCTAAAAGTGGGGTTTAAATGGGGCAATCAATGGTTCACGTCCTCTATATTCAAGGTTTGTGTGATCGTGCCTTTTTTGAGTAAATTGTCTCCTAAGTTCCTAACCTGCACATTCAGTGGAATGCTCCTTTGGGCCACATTAAGCAATTAGGAACTCCCATGCACATGTAACTAATATGCATAGGGCTATACGCTTATATTGACTAGAAAGGGAATGTGGCCCATTATATCTTTCTTTTGCCTTATTATTGGAAGAGAATTTAGAGTGCCACAAAATCTCTTGCTATCATATTCTCTTTTTTGAATTACTATAATATTATTATAGTTTTTGATTGTTTGTAAAGCTTATATATTTCACCTATTGAGCATCTCATGAATTCAGTCGATTTAGGTTGAAGTTATGCACCTTGCCCTTCTTTTTCCTTTGCCAGCTTGAGGAGAAATGAAGTATGTTCTATTTTTCGATGCTATTGTGGCTTTTCCTTGGCTTTGTATCACGATATTCATGTTCAATTCACAAATTTATCTTCTATCAGATGGTCATGATTATTATTGATTTTTGTAGTATTAATGTATGGATGATCCATGACGATAGGTTTACAGTGTGGAAAGTGCAACTTTTATTTTCACCTGTTATTTATTAACTCGATAAGTTTTTAATTTTATTTAATGCTAACTTTTAGGCCAACTGCTTGTGTGGATGATCCATGACAATAAGTTTACAGGGTGGAAAGTGCAACTTTTATTTTCACTTGTTTTTCTTTTTTACAAAAACTATTTTTTTTTTATATATATAAAGGGCGTGAACGAAGTCGCAGAGTACAAAAAGGGGGTGTTGGTATGGGAGACCTGCTACAAAATTTCAACAAAAGCTTGCTACAAGGAGATTTCCACAGAATCTACTGCTGTAATCTATTTTGTCGGGCTTATCTAGACATAACTATCACCCGGAAATAATAATAGTTCGCCATTTTTGCAAAATTGGGAAAGCCTTACTGCTCTGCTTACTGACGATCTTCCTCAGGGCCTCGTTCTTCTTCTTGCGGTGGTTCCAAGGCTACGTTCAAGTCTGGCAGTACTGGGTTGACCCTTTTCCCAGTCTCCTCATTCTGGCTTTGTTCTGTAGAATTGTGAGTTCTGACTTCATGCATTGCTTCAATTCTTTCTCCTTTTCGTTTGAGAAAGTCGACCTCGTCTTGAAGTTGGTTGATCGGGGAGTGGTGTTGTGCCAGGGTTTTCAGCGTGAAGTTTAAAGTGTAGTTGTGAGAGTCCAACTGCAGGGCCAATTGCTGGGTGGTGGAGAAGTTGTCTTCCACCAACTCTTCCTCCAGCCTCTCATGACCTGGACGATGGGCCATTTTAGCAAATAATCTTGCTATTGAAACCTTCCTATGCTTGTTGTTGGAGCCTATGTCTGCGATGTCGATGATGCTGCCTGGTTTTGTGTCTTGTCTGTTTTGCTGGCCTCTGTAATTTCCTTCTTCAGTGTTGCCTTTGGCTGCTTCTCCTCTAGCTGAATTGACAGTGAGGCAACCAACAACAATTTAGAGCCTTTCTCTTTTTCCATGGGCAATTTCACCTCTATAGCGACCTCTGTTATAGCCTTTGGACATGCCAACGCCACTGTTGATCGCGACTACCTCTTTGCTTGTTGCTTTCTTTCCTGCTTCACCACGTCTGCTGGAGTTGGTCTTTGAGTTCTAGCTTGCCTTTCTTTTTAAAATCCCTTCCCCAGACAAACTACGCATTCCCAAATTCTTCCTGAGCTGGCAGGGACAATGAATCGGGCTCTGCCCGTCCTGAATTCCCCTTGTGGCTAAGATCACAGTCCGTGCGAGCTTAGGGAAGGAATGACGCTCAAAAGAGGAAGCAATAGGCTCTGCCAGCATCCTCATGTTGCGGAGCATGGCTGCAATCCCTTCACAAGCCATTAACTGGAGCGAAATTAATGAAGAGGTGAGGGAGCTAGAGGCTGGGCGGGCTTGGAATGACATCAATAACAGGTTCCCACGGAGTATAAAATCCTTGTGGCCCAAGAGATCCAAGAACGCGCACTGCATCATACTATCTCGCACGATCCAGAGGATGCTCAAGTAAACAGATCCCCTGGGCTTGACATTCAGTGGTCCTGAAATACCTTTTCGTTGAAAAGCCACGTGGAGGTGGTTGCTAGGTGGAGCGCAGACCCAAGGGGGCTGAGGCATTAGGGGGGAGCTAGGAAAAAGAACCTTCCTAGGACTTCCAGGTGACCTGGGCCTCTTCCTATAGCTAGATTAGCTTGTCCGTCTGCTATCCCATTGTTTATGCGCCGAATATGATAGAAGGTAGGAAGCATGGTAGATAGCATATCTCTGGTTCTTTCTATGAGCCTCTGCAGCTTTGAATTCTTCAGGGTTGTTTTTTTGACGAAGTACCGAATTATATTCTTGGAGTCCCCTAGAATGATTAACTGGTTGAGCTGTCGTTCTTGAGCTAGTTGAGCTCCTTTGAATAGTGCATAGGCCTCGGCTAGATTAAATGAGCCTTTGCAGCTTTGAATTCTTCGGGGTTGTTTTTTGACGAAGTACCAAATTATATTCTTGAGTCCCCTAGAATGATCAACTGGTTGAGCTGTTGTTCCTGAGCTAGTTGAGCTCCTTTGAATAGTGCATAGGCCTCTGCTAGATTATGGGTGGTTATACCCAGATTCCACGAGTAAGCTAGCAATTTTTGTCCTCTAGGGCTGAACAAAACCCCTCCCGCACCTGCCTCCCCTATTTTCACCTGTTATTTATTAACTCAAGTTTTATTTTATTTTATTTAATGCTAACTTTTAGGCCAACTGCTTGTGCTCTATATTAATATATTTATCCAATTTTGAACCCCTGTGCAAACCATCTTAAGGAATTAAAGCAATATAATAATAATGGGAAAGTGATATTAAATAGATAAACGACGTAAAAGTAATGTTACAAAAACTTGAATAGTGTTTTTTTGTTTCCCTCTCAGGACTTGGAAAATGTAGTGCTTTGTTTTAAAAGACAGGAAAGTATAAAAACTGGATGTTGAGGTTAGATTTACATGGCTTATAGAGCTACATTAAATGGCTGAAAGAGCTAAAATACTAGTTTCTAAATATTTCTCTTCGTCACTTTGCCAACTGGCCTCCAAATATTTGTACTTGCTGGATTTAAAACACCAGCCACAACAGATGGCCGAAAACACAAAAAATTGAATACACAAAAACAACAGATGAGAACAAACGCCTGTGTAAGCACAAATCATTAATTGCTTTCTCTACACAACACACTAATCACTCATCACATATAACTAAACAGCAACAAACAAAGGTTTGTTCCATCAGAGATGAGCTCTTAATTATGCATCATAGTTGGATGGACACTTCCATCCCCCAGGCTGTACCTGTGCCTTCCGTATCCTCATCCTGATGACCTCCTTGCTTATAAAGGAAAATTGACTTATCCCCATGCTTAGTGTATCGAGCTTGAAAGATTCGAGATAGGGGTGGCAACTCAACATTATCATTGTCATAAAAAGAACAGTCTCCAAGCTCTCTAAAGCAAATGCTCCATCCTCCAAATTATCCTCCCCTGGATTGTTGTCCGAAATCTTATTTTATCCATCTCTGCCTCCTCTAATAATGGGATAACATCCGCAAGTTGTAATTCACATAAACCAATCTCTTTGCCCAACTTATATTCAATCTGTTCTCTTGACACTGTGTATGAAACTGTAGGTGCTCCAAAACCTCTTGACAAAAGAAGTGTTCACAACTTGTGAAAGCACCCATTTTGCCAATCGCTCAATTGTGGTGTAGAACCACCGTTGGAGAGAAGTCATCTTCTCTTATCCCTAATTGGATCGGCATAGCCAAATAATCCTTGGGCATTGATGTAGGTACTCAATTTCTGTGGTATGATATCACACACCTCATCGGGGACATGCACATGTACTGCTTGCATGTAACCACTTCGAACCTCTAGATGCACATGTGGTTTTCTCTTAAACCCACCACCAGGTTGTTGGTGGTTCCAACCATGATGTAGAATAGTATTTTGGTGTAAGGACATATGCTAGGACATGGAGTTGAGTATTTAGCTTTTCCCACCTTTTTTCCACCTCTATATGAATATAGTCATACTGATAACTTTTAGCATAAAAATCTTAGATCTACCAGTGACTTATTAATGCAAACTTCAGATCTGATCATTAATATACTGGAAAATACACATTTATGCTAAACTAAACATAGCAGAAGCAAATAACACAGCCACACAAAGTACATAATGTTTTTACCCTGGAAACTCCACTCCTCTGGGGAAAACCAGCAACACTTAAGATCTTCTTATTCAGCAAATGGTTTATGATTACATTACAGAGTTTGGATCTGAGATTGTTCCTCATATCTGAGCTTCTTCTGGCCCCTCTAGAAGCAATCTGTTGTACCTCAAACCCTCTAGATCTTCCCTTGAGCTAAATCTGGCTCACTTGGAGTATATAGGCTGTACGGCCCCTATGGATCGGTCCTCAAGACCTCTGCTGCACCTCGGCCATATTGTACGTCTCCGCTTAGCTGTCAAGGGGCAGTTKTACCACTGTACGGCTCAGCTYGATCTCCTTCTCCCTAGCCCATCTCCCTCCTTCCTACTCCAACTCGGCCATACGAYTCACGGCTTCCTTCCTGCAGGCYGAAACACCACACTTWGCGCTTCCTTGTGWCGATTTTTKAGGCATCAAAGGCTGCCAACAGAGGTCTGTCTTTGACCTGCTGTTGGGCACTATTTTCAAGGTTTACCAAACTGTTTTACTCACTGTTTTGGGACAGCCACTAGGTCTGATATTTCTGCCCTGAAAAACTGCCTTTAGTCATGTGATTTGATGCCCATTTGAGACTCTCTTGCATGGGTTAAATGTATGGTTTAGGCTGCCATAAATATTAACACATGCATATAACTCAAAACATCAAATACCCTCTTGGGATCTTTAACAACCTACCACTGAAATGCTAAGCAAACATGACAAATGAACACATGATGTTTTTGGTCAACATGACCCTGGAAAAACCCCCAYGGGGAAAACCAATTAGAGAGATATGATATATATATGGAGATCTCAAAGTAAGAGCTACTACAAAGAAATACAACTAAAGAACCTGATACAATAGCAACTTCTTTCGAGATGCTTTGGAGTTCTTAATTTCTTTGTGCCTGCTAGCCTTAGAAGAGTGCGCCCTTTGCCTTGGTGCGCCTCTTCCACTTGCCATGCTTTAGCCCTTGCTTTGCCTTTGCCTCGACTTGCACACTTGTAGATAGCTAACAATGAGTAGTAGTGCCCTCTTTCCCTATGCTTGTGCACACTTAGCCTCAAGTGCGCCCTCTCACACAAGGGTTTGCACACCTCCTAGAAATGCGCCCCTAGCTTGGTATTTGCCCACTCTAACACAAGTGCGCCTCTCTCAATTAAGCTAGGGCCTCCAAGCTTCTTGGCGCCATTAGCATCTCACTAATGTGCCCCTCTACAAGCCACCTCCTCACAAGATGCGCCCTTGCTTGCTCTCCATACCATGCACCCTTCTCTCAAGAAGGTGCGCTCTCCATGAAAGCTCCAAGAAAGCTTGTGCCCTAAACTCCAAGTGCGCCCCTTTCTCCTCGAAACCCTCGCTTGCTCTCCTCCTCTTCTCTCAACTCTCTCAAGTGAAGAATGAATCTCATCCTTACCCTTTTGCCTCCTTTAGCCTCTCTTTGGCCGAACCTAAAAGACCAATGGCTAAGATTAACTCTTGCTAAGTCTAATCAATGGGTGAGATCTCATCTCATAAATCTCACTTGGAAACCCACTTTGCTCAAGTTTCCATAGTTTGCTTTATGCCTATTAATTCACCCACTTTGTGAATTAATTGTCACTTTATGACTTAAGTGACAAATTTCACTTTATGGCTTAAGTGACTAAGTTAAAGTGAAATTAGAACATAAAGTAAAGATATAAGGGTAATAGTCTCCCCCTTTGTGTTTAGAGACTCACAAACACAAGGGGACCACTTTCCAAGGTACCCAAATCTCAACACCTTGGACCCTCGTACCAGTTTGTACAATCCCTACGACTCTCTTGTGTAGGTGCGACTTGCTTGAGTTATGGAGCTGCTGATTCAAATCTCCTTGGCTGGCTGCTTGTACTCACAACTCTTGCTGAATCTCTTTAGATCTGATCACTGCGGCCCTAGCTTGACCGCCTCTAGCAAGCTCGTCTTAGCTTGCTGCCTTGATAACTCTTAGAACTCCCTCTCAAGCTCAGATGGTGAGTCTCTCTACTAATGTTGATAAATAAGGCTCTCTTGATCTTTTATAGACCCTAGCCTTTTTCTCATTTAATCTCGGCCCTTAGATCTTCTCATCAAGATCTAGATTCGATGGTGGGGACTTATTCAAGGTCAAGTGTTGAGACAACTTAAGTCACTATCAACGGTTGTGCCTTAATCTCACGTTGACTTAAGTGATTACCCACCATCACTAAGTTGTCTAGGCATCATGGGGCCCTTTCCACACTACTAGACACCCCTAGTGTGGAAGTACTTGCATGAGCTACAAATTCTAACACTCCCTCTTAGCGAGTGTGGTACTGCCACTGGAGCTACCTCCTCCATGGTCAACTCCTTTGTGAGTCTCTCCCTCTAAAATCTGAGAGACCCACTCTCTCTGGATCTTGATACTCAACCTGCTCTGCTCTATAGCTACTGCTGCCACCTGCATTGAGACCATTTGGGTATCCCCACTCTCTCAACTGAGTCAACTCCCACCACGTGGGCTTGCTCAGGAGAGCCTCTTGCTCTCTCAAATGCGATCCAATTGTCCCATCGCTTCCACCCTTGAAGTTGTAGATGGGCTGCTCCCACATCTTGTACATGCGATCCTCACTGATGCCTATCATCACATGTGGTCCTGGAACCCGACCTCTCACGGAGCAAATATGCACACCATAGCCAAGAAAGCTGACATCGTAGCCTTGATCCTCCAAGGTTGAGATTGAGAGTAGTACACTAACTCTCATACTTGGTACGTAAAGTACCCCTGGCACCCTTAGAGTCCTGCTTGACTCTATCTGGAGTGACACCGCCCCTTCTCCTCGAACTGCCACCATGCTAGAGTGCACACCACATCTTACATAGCCCATATCTCGAGATGAGAACTCTTGGAATGCATCTCTCTCCTCAGTCATGTGACAGGTGGCACCACTATTTAGATACCACCCCTCTCTAGATCTGACCTTTTGTTGACGAGTCTGAATTTGTCTGACAATAGCAACGGGTTCTCCCCGGTACATAGTCCCAACTAGACTATACATCGTTTGGATTAGGAGACCCATCCGGAATTTGGCCCAGCTGCCATTGTTACTATATTTTAGGTTTTTCTTGTCTGGTTGTAGATCGGTTTGCCGATGGGGGTGGATGATGAGTGGATATGCAATGTAAAGATGTAGATGACGATTATGTATGAAATGCAAGCTAAATTAATGCTAACCTACTTTAACCTATCTTAGCTAGGAGCATACTAAAGGTGACCAGTGAGCTGTAAATTGAAACCAAATCCTGCATTGCTTCTACACAAATAATTGATATAAAAGAGCAAGATTTGAATAATTTCCACTTACAGTCCATAGGAATAGTGTCCAGCTTCACCAGAAGTAGTTCTTAGCTCAGATATGTTCATACACAAGAATTCCTTCTATAACAACTGGCCTTGAGGGCTTCTCAATATTCATTAGCAAAGTATAAGTCCTTGAATTAGTTCTTGAATCTATACATTGCTTGAAAAGCCCCAAAAAAGTTATTTTCAAATGGGGTTCTATTCTATTTTATACAAATGTTTAGTAACCCCTATGTGACTCTTGATCTTCTTCTTCAAGTAGCAGTTACAAAATTGGTTCACCTTCTCATTCCTAATGACAAGTGTAGAGAATGGGACGAAATTGGGATTGGTTAGGAAAAGGACAAAACAAAAGATAGGTATTTTGTCCTTTTCTTATGGATTTCTCCTGCTCAGATAGGCTGTCCAAACTTCCAGTTGATCATATAGTGATTCAATCCTTCTGTACGTCAGTTCTAATGTTGCATTGATCAATGCGATATTGTATTCGAGAATGCCCATATCCTTTTCCAGTTTCGTCATGAAAGCTTGTACCATGGTGTGAAGCTTTATTGGCTGTAGTAAGTTTTGATCAATGAGATCTGTGGAGACAAAGGTAGCTGCTGCAACTACTTCCTTCGATTGGTGCTATCATGCACTGCATTCACCAATTCTTTTGTTACTAGGTTCTTCCCAAGTTCATCTAATCTTGGGAGTCGACCGTTCCTGATTATTTCCTGAGCAACTTTATGGATCCATGAGCATATTGCCATAGGTCTGGTCACTTCTCTATTAGCCTTTTGTCCTATCTGTTGGCAATGATCTAGTGCATATAAAGTTTGTCTCTCTCTCCACTTTTGATAGTCCAAAGCTCAGGTGGCGCATCTAGATTCTCTTCTATCCATTTGTCTATCTTTGATACGCCTTCACGAATGGTGTTGTATTGCGACAACTTCATTTGTACGTGATTATTTTGCTCAATGACCGTTGTAGCCACATTTTGGAAGAGGTGCAGATGGGCGTACATGTCAATGAGAGCTCCTTCTAGCTTGTTTCTGACCTCCTTTTCGGTGCTGACTTTGAAGCTTTGGAGGCTCCTCTCATCAATCTTTACCTGCTGAAGTCTTTCCTCCAGTTCTCTGATCCTTGACTCCTTTTCTTCATTTTGCTGGCATAACCTTTGTATGTTGTTTGTGTTGACGTTTATGAATGCAGACCTAGCCTTAGTTGTGGCAATAGGGTCTTCTCTGACATCTCTTGTGACTGGGACATGGGTAACTACTGAGATAGGAGCTCCTTCAGTTACCAACACTTTCTTTACCTGTTCTTGCACGATCCTATCGGTCTTATTGTCATAAGTGGAACTTCTTAGATCCAACACTTCGCTCGGTTGAAATGGCTCCCAGAGCCCAAGTTCTAAACCGTTGCCTGTCAAACCTATTTCTATACCTGCAACAGATGTTCCTGGGATGTCCACTCCATGGGACGTGTGTCGTCCCTTTTGTTTTCTGTGTTTTTCATTTGTCTTTCTTCTCCAACAACTTTGTTTRTTGCTTCTTTTGCTGCTTTCTTTGCTTGCTCCGYTGCTACTCGTTCCTTCATTTCTTGTTCTGCTGCTGCTTTTGCTTCAGCTTTAGCTCTTTCTTTGCCAACTTCAATCTTTCGTTTCTTCGCATCATTTTTTTTCTTTAGAACTTTTTCTTTATCCCTCCTCTTTTTCTYTGCTGGTACCTCTTCTTCTCCCTCTGCAGATCYCGAGTGTGATGAGATGGAAATAGGGGAGAGGTGCCCARCTTCTTCTTGTTCTGCCTCTTTCCTAGCTGCTTCCCTTGYCTTTTTCTCCTCTGCAATTCTTCCTTTCGGCTGGCCAYGYCTGTTGAAAATAACTTCATCATATGTTCTRGCGTTYCGGTGTACTTCTTCCTCTTCCCATAGATCTGCAGTATACTCATAAGGCAGYGTGATGTTATTGAAATGTTCTTTGACAATACCCTTAAGATCATGTCTTCTGAATCTCTCTTCCCCAAAGTGATAGGAAAGAAAGGTATCTACCTCTGCATGGGCTTGTTTAGTATTTTAAAAGAAATAATTATCGATGTACAGAGGTAGTGGGGGCCAAATTGCTTTCTTCAATCTATACAACGTCCCTCCAACTTCGTGTATAATAGTTTGATATGCTACTTCTTGAAGGATGATCTTGTCTGGTACGAATCGTGGAAGAAGATGTGGTGGCTTCATCGCACCATATAATCTTATGTAAGTACCATGCTTCATAAGATACCAATCCTTGATCCTTTTTATAACTGTTATGGCTTTGTCGCTCATGCACGGGGGCGTGGTGTAAAATATGAATTCATATAATGGAGCAAGGAAGTGTTCGCATATCCTTTGGTACTCTACACGGTATTTGTGCTCCCATAGCACTTTACAATATATGTGGATTGCAGGGTTAGTAGGCAACCAACTCCATCCCATGTTAGGGTACTTGTGAGCTATACACATTATATCAAGGAGGTACGAGGACATATGGAAGCCAGGGAACGTTCCCGATTGGACTTGCTTTATTGTGGAGATAACAACCATGAGATTCTCGGACAATATGTTTGCCCAATTGAATAAAGTCCCCACATCTGCGCAAAAATAAATCAAAGGCATGTATGATAAGGGGAATTGTGTTGCATCGGGTTCCTCGTATAACCTGCATAGCATGGCTACCAAATATTGGTAGGGTCTTCTTAAGGCATTCGTGGGGTATCGAATTTTAGGTCTGTATTTAAACTACTTGTCTGCCTTATACCATTTGGGGAACAAATCTTTTGGTGTATACTCAAACTCACTGAGGAGTTTGCCATCCAATCTTTTGCTTGCCTCAATGTGATAGCATTTGGCTAAAAATTCTGGTCTAAAAGAAGCTATAGGCTCTTTTCTTGCGTTGCAGACGTATCTGCTGCTTATGTCAGTGTTCTTCAAAACCTAGGAGATGGCATCTGTGCAAGGGAAAACTGTTGGATGTGCTGCTTCCCCGAAGATCCCTGATTTTCTAATATTCCTGAATGCTTGAAGCTCATCTGGGTCTTCAGCTTCGGCGGAGAAATTTGATTTTTTGAACATGTGATAAATCTCTCCCCATTTTAACGTCTCTTCGTTCTTCTCTAAAAGCCCTACCGTGTCATCGTATATGGCCCCGACAATCTCTAGCTCTCCTCCTGCTTGTTGGGTACTGCCAAAGGCCTTAGCTCTGGATGCCTTGCCTGTTGTTTTCTTTCGGAGTGACATGTTCGAACTTGTCACAAAAACTAAGTTTAGGGCGCATATTAGGGTAAAATGTACCATTTAATGCAACTAAATGATTAAAAATACCAGATGAGTTATTGAGATTATTATGAGATAGAGAGTCGTCCTTTGAGGATGTCAGGATAATGGTAGGCATGTTTAAGCGACCTGGTAGTAACTTGGGGAAGACAAGGGAAAAATAGACTTTGAAAAGCAATATCGAAGGTCTAGAAATTAACTACTCTAACGTAAGTCGGAGGAGTTTGTACCAAGTGCTCTGATACAAGTGGGGAACTGATTGAAAAAACTTCGATCGGGGAGGTTAAGGACAACTCCTTCGAACTTGGTAGGAGGAGTTCGTTTCAATTGTCTCGATAAACCATCGGAAGGGTTTACCAAATCTTGAGACTTTGTAAAAAATTGACGATATTAATCTAAATTCTTTCTATCATATCGGAGGAGTTAGTAATAACTCCTTTGATATGGTTGGAAGAGTTATATCCAAGCGGTCAAAGTAATGCAGAGAAATTGTTTTCAACTCCTCCAATCGCATCAGAGGAGTTAGCGATAATAACTCCTCCGATGCGATCAGAGGAGTTGGTGAAAATTATTTCGATAACAAGAACTCTAAGGGTTTCGAGAGCAAGCGCTAAGTATGATCACTTTGGGAACAAGCGTAGAATCGAAGGAGTTTCTTGGAACTCTTTCGACCGCATCGGGAGGGTTACCAAGATCTCTTTCGATCAAAAACTGCATGAAATGCAAGACTTAGGGCTTCGAATGAGATCTTCGCTTCGAGGTTGGAGAAAAGATGTTTTTGTGGTCACTATTAGGGCTGGCTAGCACAATGTATCCGAGCGAGGAATGTTGTGGTAACGGTAAGAGGGTGAAAAGGTGTTGGCATATGTTGATTGCAGAGCTAACCAAATATATGGTAGCAAGGGGAACTAACTAATTGATGAGAGGAACAAAGGGAAATGAAGTTGTAGGTAGAAATTTGATAGAAACCCGAACCCTAACCCTAAAAATAAGAGGATCAAAGATGCTCTTACCCAAGGTTACCAGAACCGAACCGGTCATTGAACTGGCCGACCCAAAAAACCAGAACTGAACCGAAACCGGAAAAAAACCAGATCAAAAAACCGATCACTAAAAATACATAAAATATTCAAATTTTGAAAAAAAAAATACATATTGATGTGCATCCATGTGAAGCCAAACCAGTATACAAAAATTTGCAAAGTTTCTCATATATATATAACAAGTAACATTGTATAAAACCAAAATAGCAATAACAGTAAGTGGCAAGTGCATTCCAGACTCCAGAGTCCATAGTCATATGAATATCTGGATTCTGAATCAAAATACATCATCAAAAGGTCTCTAAATGGCCTATAAAGTCCAAAAATAACTCTAGAGTCTAGGCTAGAGAGTAGAGAGTCAAGACTACACAATCTAAAAGTCTGAATCTGCATACTGAAACTCAGACTCAAAGTCATCATCCTCAACATGAGTAGACTCAACAGGGGGATTCTGAGCCTGGCTTGATTCCCCTGGCCCAGAAGGCAAAGATACAGTTGCAACATCAGTGCACACATTCTCTTGATGTGTTTGGGGATCCAAATCCATCCAGGAAAGGTCTTCATTGTCAAAAGTTGTTGGTTGAGTCTCTTTTTTTTAACTTTTAAATTTTTTTTTGCAAATCCTCACTTTTCCAGCCGTATGATTAAAAAAAAAAACCGGAAAAACCGGTTTTGTACGGAACCGGTCAAAAGCGGTTTGAATGTTCAGTAAGCCCTGTGAATCGGCCGGTTTTACTGGTTCCGGTCCGGTTCTGGTAACACTGCTCTTACTTGAATCCTAGCGCCACGTGGAGGGTGTGGATAAGTCACGAGCTCGAACTAAATGGGTTGGGCGCGCTCGACGTTTTGGAACTATATATATATATATGGTTTTAATTTAAAAATCAAGGTTTTACAAAAAATACATGTTGATTGTCATAGAATACTCACTTTTTCTCCAATTCAAATGTTGAAATACTCGTCTTCCTATTTTCCCCATAGATTATCTCAAGTTTATAACCTTATAACTCTTTTTCTTTACATATATTCTTTTTATTGTTTTTAAGCAAAATCTTAATATATTTCATTATTTTTACTCTTTTGGTAACAACCTAGGTGAAAGATTATATGAAATATATAAATTTTACGTCTCACTTAATGCATGCTTAACGAAGATATTTCAGAACTAGATTTGCATTGAAAAATAATTTATTTATGTAGACAAGACACTCGTTATAAAAATGATTTTTTGTTTGAAGTCCGCAGTTCGATATCTTACCAGGATTTGGATTTGGATCCAGATACGGAATCAGATTTGCCAGTTTTTTGAAATGCTTGCATCTGGATATGTTGGGGAAACAAGGAGTACAAACAATATAAATATATTTTTTATAATTTAAAAAAATAAAATTTATATAACAATGTAAAAAGATATAAATTTTAAATATAGGTCATTTATCTGTGTTATATTAAAAACTATGTTTATATTTATAAAGTATTTATATTAAAACTTTATAAAGTATCTATGTTTGATCTAGTATATACTTTATATTTATCTATATACGAAGTATAGATATTTACCTATGAAGATCATATAAAGTATCCGTATTAAAAAATTTACTTTATATCTATGTTACTTTATATTAAAAACTATGCACTATTCTAAGTAAGATTCACATATATAGTTTTTAATATAAACTTTATCAAACTTGATCATAGCGGTCAACTGCCCTTCCTCTTGGTGTAAGGTGGCATTTCCAAAATGAGTTTCACCTTGGATTACATGACGACTAAAAGATTTTTTTGGATTTTTCATTGTGGCAGTTTTTCACTTGTAGCCGATCTTAGGTAGATCCCAGCG
>ML777971.1:320115-344393 GCA_009831015.1 Picea engelmannii
GACATTAGATTTTCACTGCTTCTGCACTTCATGAGCATTAGAAATCGGTACTGGTCTTACTAAGTGAATAACTGTGGACAATTCCAGCTTAAGAAAAAAGTGAGACATCAAAATTATAGGACAGATGGTATAAATGGAAGCCTTGCATGGATTAAACAGCCCCTTTAGGAAATAAATCCTTGGTGTTGCAGTTGTGATAGTAATCCTGATCTCTGGAACTAGCAAAATTTTGGAAATACTGATTGCAAGAAAACGTGTCAACTCTGAGTTGGGTTTTTGGGATTGAGACTGACTATTTTCA
Source organism: Picea engelmannii (assembly GCA_009831015.1). NCBI lineage: Eukaryota > Viridiplantae > Streptophyta > Pinopsida > Pinales > Pinaceae > Picea > Picea engelmannii. The sequence continues at coordinate 320,417 of ML777971.1, forward strand.
AGTAACTCCAAAACTGGTTAAGACGAACATAATTGAGCCTCATTTGCTGTGATTGGAAATGATCTTGCAGAACTACTAGGGTAGTGTCTTTCTTCATACTCATCAGTTATCATTTCTTTGTAGGAATGGCATGCTCTTCTGTTTACTGTGTCTTTAGCTAGCCTGTTAGACGTTCTCTAATGCTCATGTGAGTGTTTGTTCACTTGCCTTTGCTAACATGGACAGAATAAAGCGCCATGGATTTGAAAATTTGAAATTGTCATTTCCAAGCATAATATTAAGTCTTGGAGTAAACAAGAATGTCTGTCTTTGGAGTTGTTACTTGTTCCTCCTGCTCCACCTGGACCCTTTAATGCCTCTTTCATATTTTAAATTGAAACATTTTAAACTGTTATTAAGATTGAATTCTTTTGCTTGTTTGAAGGCAGCGTTCCATTTCTTTTTAATATAAAAACATTTAAAATTAATAAAAGTGTCTCGAAAAAAATGCAACACTATATAGTATAATATGAACATAAATAATAACAAGTAAAAAATTTGGTGGAAAACTTTATCTTGGCAACTATTTGACATTAGTTTGCAGATTTACATGTGAAGCTCTCATGATAGATTTAATTTGCTATTTGTTTTGCAGAAGTGTTCAAAACTCCATTCGTAGTATAATTCAGTATTATTTACAAAATATGACTCCTTTTGACAGCTAATGTAAATTTGCTTTCAAATATTTTATATTTTATATTTTGCTGGTTTGATCTGATATTATGTTGGTACTTACATATCTGAAATTTCTTCACAGAACAATAGTTAATATTAAACACACAGAGACATTTTTTTTTGTGGAAGATGGAGTTCTGAATTTATTATGGTCTTTTATAATCTAAATATTGTTTGCTTTTCTGAACTTGATTTTGATATAAAGTAACATATCGTTTACAGACAGTTCATACACACAAAATAACACTATGCATATTGAAATTTTACAGTGCTTTTTCTATATTGTATAATGTACTATGTGTAGTCAGTCAGTATCTGCAGCTTGCCATTTTTAGAGAACTCTTTTTCATTTTTGCAGAGTTGTGATTCAGTCTTTCCAAACTTTTCCTAGTATGGTAACTATATCCTTGAAGGGATGCACACTTTGAGTCAAATCCTTTTCACACCGATGTTTCTAATCCTACACCGACTTGCATTTTTAATTTCCACCAGATTGCTCCTTTCTGTATTAATTTAACTCCTGTTTCACTGTATTTTGAATTTGTTTTAAATTTTTAATGTTATTATTTGCTTCCACAGGAAAGTGATGGTGAGGAGGATGCTTTTGATGAAGTTGATGATGATGCTGAGGAAGAACAGGATCATGAAGCTGAAAATGCTGCTCCCACAGAGCCAGTGGTGAATAAGCCCCTTGTTCCTACATTAGTAGTGTCACGAGAGCCAGAGAGACAGCTTTCAAAGAAAGAATTAAAAAAGAAAGAATTGGCTGAGCTTGATGCGGTTCTAGCAGAGTTCGGCATTGGACCAAAGGAGACAGATGAGTTAAATGGTATTATGAACTCTGTTGTATCTCAATCAAACCTTTTTGCTTGAATTTTCCACTAAGTTTTACATGCAACAATTTATGTTTAGCTTATTCAACAGATCTCATCTTATGGGCTGCTTTCTTGTCACTGAATCATATAAAGGAACCTAGAATTATAGGGTTAGTATGAATGTATGCTTAATTAATATAGCTGATCAGTGTAATATTGTCTATATAATGAATAATAAAATTATATGGCCAGCCGCATCTCTCAGGGAGTCTATCATTCAATGGTCAGTGCCATATAGTCATTGCTATCCTATATAACATTGGAAGATAACTTGCATCAAACTTCAACTCTTCATCATGTAGCTATCAATTGGCACAGGATGACTATCCTTATTTCCTTGGAGTGGGTTGTGTTCACGAGCACAGCTCCTTCCTCAACCAAGCTGCATTTTCATTACCTTGATATGAAGTTACAACATAATATCCATCTCTAGTGGAGTGGAGATAAAAAGCATGTAGAAACAATAATGATCATTTTTCTAAAAAAAGCCTCAGTGCCTGAAAAAGTAAATAAATATGAAACTATAGTATCATTGGCAACTTGGAGGACGCTCAAAATCTGATTGAAATAAGAGTCATGAAGGTTCTCTTACCAAAAAATATAAAGTCACAATGGACATGGACACCATCCATAAAAGAGAGGAATTTTTCTGGAAACACTAGTCAAGTGTTCGTTGGTTAAATGAGGGAGATAAAAATACCCTCTTCCACAATTCCATCTTAAACAAAAGAAACCAATATAAGATCCCAGTAGTCTAAAAACAAGATGATTAGGCTGTATAGGATAAAGAGATGATCAAGCCAAAAACTAGTTATTTATCAAAAAAAAAATGCCAAGAGCTTGTTCTATTTCTCATCCCATAGATTATCTCAAGAGTGATAAACAATTCTCTCTTGGCTAGTCACAGAGGAAGAATTAGCCAAGGTGGTATTCTCTCTCAAAAAGAACAAAGTTTCTGCTCCAAATGGATTCTCTACAGACTTGTATCTACTTTTGGTTGTGAAGGAATCACTATCTTTTGGGAAAATTCGGGAGGCCCAAAGTTCAACGTTCCTTGCTCAAATCCCAAAGAATGAAGGTGTAGAGACATTCTTAGCTTGTTGAGTTTCCTGCTAACCCAACACTCGACGAATAATCCCATACGAAATCACTTCATTAATTAAAAGCGCAAGCTAGGTTATCAACCAAAAATTAGGGGAAGCTTAAACCAGAAACCAATCACACATTGCACAAGAGATTCGGGTAAACACCCCTAGAAAAAGCCTTGCGGGAAAGCCAGTTCTGAGTTTGATTTTATTAAATAAAATCTTGGGCTCCCGTTCTGGGATAATGGCCCATCAGAGGAATTACAATGCTGCAACTCATAGCCTAGCCCACCTAGCTGCTATCTCCCTCGCTGCCCTCTGCACCCTTTCCTTGGCCTTGCCCACATGGGAAAGACTCTCTCTTTCTCCTATGCACCCATTGTGTGCCTCTCACTGTCCTTATATATGCTTTTATAATCCCCTAATGACTAAAACCCTAACCCTAGATCTCAATGGACAAGATTAGATCTTGGATCTAACGGTCACGACTTAATCTTTTGTTGAGATGACTTAAATCACTTAAGTCACTCAACCTTACAAAAGTCACTTTAGTCATTACATAAAAGCCACTTTAAAGAGTGTCGCTCAGACACCTTCGCATGCTAGGCACCACCAATGCAGAAGTACCTGTTCGAGCTATCCCAAAAGCTAACACTCCCTCTTAGCGAGAAAGGTACTTCTGGAAGAGCCTCCTCTTATATCAATCTCTGACCCCATCAAATCTGCTGTTGTTGTTGCTCCCTCTGAACTGGGAGACTCCTGCTACCTCTGCTGCACTCTGATCTGATCTATGATCCAAGATCCCTTTGGACCTCACTACAAGCTATCCCAACACCTTGTACATCATACCCTCCTGATGCCAAGCCTCACTGCTGCATCTTGGGTATCTGCTCCCTCTGAACGTATGCGTACCTGTCCATCCTCAAACATAATTGCATATCTTATGTCCTCCAAGGAAGATACTGAGAGCAACTTCAGCCCTGGAACATATATCACTCCTACCACCTTCAGAGAAATACCCAACTCTAGCTGGAATCTGACCCATCCAACCTCCTTCACTCCATGCATGGTGTCGATCCCATTGCCCACATGCAAGTTTGAGCCCGTCTCTGAAACACTAAGGAACATCGACCTTGTTCTCGTCATATGGCGAGATGAGCTACTGATCACAACCCATCCCAACTTTTCCATCTCGGCAACCTACTGAAAAACTCAAATTTGGCCCCCCGAACCTGCTGCCCAGTCCTATTTTCCACTGCCCGGGCTTGCTACCCAGTCCTATTTTCCGTTGCCTGGGCCTACTGCCCAATCCTACTACCCGCTGCTCTGACCCCTGCCCAAGCCTGCCAGATTCCTTTTCTATGCTGCATGGAGCCTTTCTACTCGTTGCTCGACTATCTCAACTTGCTGCCTGAAAATTTATGGGCAATCAGTGCGCTGCTCGGGTGTTTCCTAAACCTGCCTAGGGCCCGGCTGGCTACTCCTGGTCTGTTCTGCAACCTTCCTACTGGTGCTAGCAGACTTGCAACTGGTTTACTTCATCTAGCGGCTAGCCAACTCTTTGTGGCAGCTATTGCAACCGCTTTCCACAGCCTGCGGCCTCCTGCCACCCTCTGTTGTCACCACCAACTCCGCAGCTCCCTTGCCACGATCCTCAGCCCCCCTTGTGCGCTGTTTTCTTTTGCACCAACTTGCTACCTTTTGCAGCTCGCCCTCACAACACCGACAATTTCTTTTGTTGTCACGCGCCTCCATGCGTGACTGCTATAGCGGCTTCTGTGGAAATCGCCTCTCCTTCTCAATCTGTGCGGCTGCGTCCTTCCATACGGCTCTGTTTGTCGGTTCTCAACCTCACACACCTTGCAACTACTCTCGACTAGTCGTCGATTTCTCTCACACAGGTGGACCCTCTTGCGGTTTTTCTCCGTCTGTCGACAATTCTCTTGTACAGCCTGGCGGTTGCTCTACAGACCAACTATCGATTTCCCCATGTCGCTGGCTCCTCTGCCAACCCGACTCTACCTTCTCTGATCTGTTGTTTCACGTGCGAACCACAAAAAACGGTAGCTCGTGCTCTTTTTAGCCCGCGTCTAAGCTTTGGCTGCTCAACCTGCCTCTGCTAGCTCCACGCACTAGCCTGCGTGATTGCCCAATGCTCCACGCTTCCTTTGCTGTCTTACTCAACAATCAACTACCCTTGACGTGCTTTCTCAGCTGTCAATTTCTGTGCATCCATCCAACAACCCACTTACTCATGTGGTTCCCTCTCGGCTCGATTCGACAGCGCTAGCCAGTCTGCAGTCCGTATAGCTGTACGTCATACGACCTGTACTTCCCTTTTTTTTAATGTCTCTTTACCCCGTAACAAAATAAATTCGTACAGAGAATAAATTTTTCTGCTTCAAATCTCGATCTTGGCAAATTTGGCTTCCTCTGAGTTGGGTCTCTGATACCATGTTGAGTTTCCTGCAAAGCCAACATCGGGCTAATAATCCCAAATGAAATCACTTCATTAGTTAAAAACACAAGTTAGGTTATCAACAAAAAATTAGCAGAAGCATAAACCAGAAACCAATCACACATTGCACAAGAGATTCGGGTAAACACCCCTGCAAAAACCCTTGTGGGAAAACCAGTTTTGAGTTTGATTTTATTGAATAAAATCCTCAGCTCCTGTCCTGGGATAATGGCCCGTTAGAGGAATTACAATGCTGCAACTGATAGCCTAGCCCACCTGGCTGCTATCTCCATCGCTTCCCTATGCACCCTCTCCTTGGCCCTGACCACATGAGCAAGATTCCCTCTTGCTCCTATGCATCCATTGTGTGCCTCTCACTCTCCTTAGATATGCTTTTATAATCCCCTAATGACTAAAACCCTAACCCTAGATCTCAATGGCCAAGATTAGATCTTGGATCTCATGATCTAACGGTCACGACTTAAATCACTTAAGTCACTCAACCTTACAAAAGTCACTTTAGTCATTACATAAAAGCCACTTTAAAGAGTGTTGCTCGGACACCTCCGCATGCTAGGCACCGCCAATGCAGTACCTGTTTGAGCTACCCCAAAAGCTAACATAGCTTTCATACTAATATCTTTATAAATTATGTAATACCGTATATAAGGCTATCTGCAAACTCACAATCCCAAGGCTTAAGGCGTTGCTTCCCAGTCTAATCTTTTTGATGAACAAGGATGATTTGTCTCAGGGCACTGTGTAGTGGACATTCTCATAATTGCTTAAAGGACATTTCAGTCTGGTAAGAAGTGGAAGTCAAAGGAATGTTGATGAAACTTGACCTTGCAAAGGCCTTTGACAAGGTTAGTTGGGACATTTTGAAATAAAATCTGAAATTTTGATTTAATACGAATTGGGTGAATTGTGTTTGCGCCGAGAGGCACTCTACAACCCAGTATGGGGGAGAGATGTTTAGGTAACGTAACACATTAAAATAATAATAAAAATTAAAATAATAATAAAAAATAAAAAAATAAAAAAATAAATAAAAAATTAATAAAATATGTAGGCTCTGTTACACACACACACACACACACACTACAACCCAGTATGGGGGAGATGTTCATGTAACACAACACATTAAAATAATAATAAAAAATAAAAAATTAATAATGAAAAAATAAAATAATAATAAAAATTTATGTCGGCTCCATTATATATATATATATATACTTTGAATGAATAACAACCAGCCTAGATCCATCTTAACTCCGGATCTATCAAGCGTTGAGAGGGATCAAATATCTCGAGGTGCAAACCTTTTTTAGAGTGCAAAACTTGAGGAAAGGTTAAAGGTTTGCACCTTGAGAGATTTGATCCCTCTCGATGCTTGATAGATCCAGAGTTAAGATGGATCTAGGCTGGTGTAGAATGCTTTTCTACAACCTCCTTTGTAGTTTTGGTCTCCAACAATTTTTTATAGAAGTTCAAAAGGTTTGATACAAGGCTGCTACCTATTTCCTTTTCTTTTTATAGTCTTAGTGAAGCTCTTGGAAGAGCTACATCTTCAGTAAGATAGATTGGGTGGTAAAGGTTCACAAGTGACATCCAATATTTCACCCACTGCTCATCCTCAATTTGTGGATGACAAGTCATTGATTGGAGTAACAAGCAAAGAGGAAGCCAAACAATTCCTTATTATCTCTATGTTTGAGGAAGCTTCTAGGTAAGAGATTTGAACAAAGAAAAATTGCAGATTTTCTTTCTCAATGTTCCCCTTCGTTGACAAGCAATTTTTTTAGGATTTTGGGTTTTTAGCAAAGAGATTCTAGCCACAATGTACTTGGGATTCCCACTTATATAGGGATGATAAACAACAAAAGATTGCAAAAGGAACCAGGGGAAACTGTAAAAGTAGACTCCAATCTTGGAGTCATAAGTACAGGACTTTGGTCAAGATTGAAACAAGAACTAAGCCATCATGCATTTATGCGCATGTATGAGTGGAGAACTATCAATCAAATAATATTGTTTCCCCTCTTTTGTAGAAGACTCTGTCAACTTTGAATAGGACAAAATTCTTATTAATTATTTTAGCAAGTAGGTTGTTAGCATTTAATATGTTCTAATGCTTTGGAAACATGGTGAACTTTGATTATGGCCATCTTTGTATGATTATATTTGCCTATAAAAGGAATATTAATGCAATGGAATATGTGTTCTTCAACATGTTCTTGAGCAATTTTATTGTGTTTTTAATTTGGCATGCAACTAGTTATTGGTACCAGAGTAGTACTCTCTTGATTTCCACAACCAATGAAGAAGCAAGGATCTGCTCCCTCTATAGATTGACATAGCCTCACAAATAGAGATCTGCTCCCTCTATAGGCTTCCACCACCAAGCAACGAGGATTTGCTTCCTCCTCTATAGGCTATTGCAAGCAAGCAACAAAGGATCCAAGCAAGCAACAAAGGATCTGCTCCCTTCTATAGGCTTGCGTAGCCTCTCTTATGTTGGGATCCAGTCCCTCAGCTCAATTTTTAAGGGGGTAGTGTTGGGGAGTCAAATAAAAGGCATTATACCTTGCTAAATTGAACGATGCCATTCTCTTCCATATTTGGTAGTTCTTACTTGACTGCACAATGACACATTCATCCTAAAATAAGATGACATCATCTTCATGGAATGCAGCAATCTTCTCTGCAAAGGGATGCTACAGATAAAGTTGATTGGAGTGTTGTTTCCATGTCCATATTCAAGCAATTGATTTGCAAGTTGAAGGTGTTGAACTGAAACTAATTCACGGCGCTGGACTAAGACTGCTTCGAGCATTAGAACTAAAGTTCCATCTTGATTTATGTTGCTCTCATACAATATGCTGATTTCTAGCTTTTGCCTTAGATCACAAAGGTTCCCATGGCTTTGAAGAAGAAGATTGGTGGGAAGAGCTCTCCTAATTTGATACAGTTAGTTGTGGATTTGCAAACATAAGACTCTCCAATCCGACGTGGAGTAGATCACATATATGAAGACAACGGAACTTATGCTTGGTCCACTTCCAACCACAGTGTTCATTGGGATTTGTGTGTAACTCTCCCCACGTTTACTAGCATATTTGATGGAGAATGCGTGGATTCATATTTCAACACTCAATCCAACATGCCTTAGTTTGGTAGCTTTTCATTTAGAAGGTCTTGCTACTCATTGGTGGGAGCAAGTTGAGGAACAAGGGAAGTCATTTCTTTGCATAGAATTAAATGACGATGTAGCGACACCTGCCAGCTCCAGGCTCTCAGAAAGTGATATAAACCACCTAGTTATTGTGAAGGGCTTTGGGTATGTTGGTTGCAACTTAGACACTTTTTGTGCTAGACAATAGTGATACATTGAGCTCTTTTCTAGACTTATTATAAGTCCAACTTGCCATCTTAGATGTAGAACATGGACTTGTTATGAAATTTAACTCTAAATTACTGCCTTTTATTTACATAATGAAGTGGCTATGGTTACTAGTTCCACTTTGCCTCTTGTCTTTCAATGAGCTTTGGGGTAGAAAATGCAAGTTGGGCTAGAAACCTTTCTCTTCAAGGAAATCCATTTGGTTTACCAATAGTTTCCTCATGTCCATACCCTTCACCAAAGCTCCACACTCTTTTCCACAACACCCATGATAGAATTGCATCTTCTACAAAAGAACCATTCACTCTATCAATGCTTGTCAAACATTGCAAGGCCATAGACTTGTGAAATCATTTTTTTATCAACCACAAAATGCTCCCTTGTTTCCCCTCGACATTGCATCCGTGATCAATGTAGATAACCCCACTGAACCATATCCAAGATTAGTCTTCATGGCACATTATTATCACCTTATGGACTGTGAGTCGTTGTTTACCCATAATTGCCAAGTTGAGTGCTGCATTGTTCATCTCATTCTGGATTATGATAGTAAAAAGAATCTAGTCTCTTTTGCCTTGGTCAAAGCCTTATCACTCCTTTCATCGCTCACCTTGCACCATATCGTCTTCAATGGGTCGATGAAGGAGGTCAACCTTTGTTAATCTCCCAGACATGTGATCTTTACTTTTTCCATTGGACCTCACTTGAAAGATGCTTCCACCTGTGATGTTACTCCACTAGCTTTGGAAGGTTTCTAGTTCAATGGAACTGGACTTCTTTGCTTGAATCGATCGATTCCACACTGCACCGTATATCCAGTCTGTGGGGCCATTAAACCCCTCAAAAAAAAAAAATGGTGTTTCCATTGCCATTAGCCGAGCTATTGTGGCGTGGGGATTGACTCATTGATACTATGGGAGGTCGTAAGGTGGCTACCTCCCCCTTGACCCTTGTAGTGGTCTCTGGCAGTCAAAATCCTTGAGAATATCATCTTTGTTTATGTATTTTGGTTTAGATATGGATTGCACTCGGTGCTATTGTGGTTATTTACACGCTTACTTGCTATATACATGAGAAAMCTTCGCATATTTTTGTCTAATGGTTTGGATTTGCAYACACACACRTATAACTGAATCGATCGACCCCAAAAACTGGAACCGGTAAAAAYGGGTTGACCAAAAAGAATATTCAAATCTTGAAAATAAAATCTATYTATATATATGTTTTGGTCGACTGGATTTTTATCAGTTCCAGATTTGGGGTCAATTGGTTCAGTCACCAGTCCGGTTTTGATAACATTGGTGTGATCATTCTTTAGATTACAGGCATCTATATATATGTTTTGGTCGACTGGATTTTTATCAGTTCCAGATTTGGAGTCAATTGGTTCAGTCACCAGTCCGGTTTCGATAACATTGGTGTGATCATTCTTTAGMTTACAGGCATCATTCTTTTATACAAGTTATTAAGCCTATAGGAACTATATCTTTGGCATTCTCTTGTTCTATTGTGTTTTTCTTTCTCTAGTGCATCTTTGGACAGCTCAAGCACACTTGTTTAGTGTTGTTTTCTCCTTTACTTTTGCAGGTTTTTGGGTTGGTGGTTTGATTTTTTCTTCACTACAAAAGTATCATCTTTCTTTTATTAACACGAAGACTCGAGTTCAAGAATCCTCGATTGGGTGTGAATGAGGCTGGGTGCAAGTCTTGGGTTGATTTGACGGTATAGAAAGTTGAAACTTCCCTCGTAGTGCAACAGTTTAGCGAAGGGGACATCTATAAGCTATATTTCTTAAAAAAGCACCATATTGCTTCATTGTAGATGCTCTTTTGCTTCACCTGCCTTGAGAGTTTTCTTATCCTCTTTTTTCATTAAAGACGAGTTAAAAAAGTTTGCTGTGTTTTTTCTCTTTTGTCTTTTGCTTGGCCATTCTTCTCTTGGTTGAGTAAGCTCCTCTAATTGAACATCCTTTAGGTTGCAATAATACCATTTGGGTGTTTTCTTCTCATTTTGTCCGCTCGAACCAGCAGTGTTATCTGCTTGATTTGAGTGATTTTCAGCTGCCTCATTGCTGGAATCTCCTTGCACACCAATTTTAGAGGATAGTGTCCTTCCTTGTGCATCTTATTCCCATGCATTGTGGCAGATTTTTCAGCCATAACTCATCCCTCGTCACTCATTTTCAATCTGATTTTTGATTTGAAATGGGTTGAAAATGTCATGTACTTTTATCAATGATGATGTCGTGGTTGAATGAAGTCATGCACCTATGAGCCAATACATGCATACATAGTTTGTCAATGGTGGTGATTCTTAAATTTGAGATTTCTTTTCCTTCACAGGGTTCACACCTTGGGGTAATTTGTGATATGATGAGGGAGATACCCCTACAGCGATCTCTTTAGAAATACAAGCTTCTCTCTTGTGCGATCCGAAATCATATTAAGAAATTCCATACCCTGGTCATCCATACCGTCATTTTCAACATATACACCTACCTTTTGTTGCTGTTTCGTTAGGGACTTCAACTTGTTCATGTGACTTGACATAGCTACACCACTTATTATTTTGAACCTAAAAAACATTGTTTCAGAAAGAACTTAGCATTTAGTGTTTTTCACCCAAGCCGTCCATTCAACTCGTCCCAAATTTCTTTTGATGGTTTGGATAAAAGTCATGATGATGTAACTTAGAATCAGCTATACTGAGCCCAATGATGGATTTGGCTTTGTCATCCCGATTCTGCCATTCTACAATTTTGTCTTGTGCAGGTTTTGGCTCAGTCCTACCAAGTAGTTCCCACATGTTCTTATGCATTAAGTGCAATTGAATTTTGTCCTTCCAGGTTTTATGAGTCTGACCATTATAGTTTTTAAGAGGGCACCCTTTCAATAAAATAAAAATAGAAAATACCTCCAAGTTGTCTGCTAAATCTCTCAAAATTTAAAAAATTCAGAAAAGCTTCTGTTTGCACCTTTGTTACATTTTAGGGTTTTAATCTCCCCTCCACATCTTGAAATCTGGCACTTATGTCTTCTGGAAATGCTTCGGTCCGAACTTGCAAACTGCTACAATGGCTTCTATGCTTCTGCCCTAACTTATGTTTGGGTGTGTCAAAAAACAGATTGTCATTTGGTTAATATCGCCTACTGCATTTGTCTCTTGGCTGATGCAGATTTGTGTCCTAATCGCTGCATAATGGTGCCTACACTCAGCCAATTCGTGGCTGGGGCATACAGAAATCCTCCGTGAGTGCCATGTCTGGTCATGTTGGCACGAAATCAATTTGGTTGTCTGCAATGTTTAACTGCTCCATTCTTTGTTTGATGTTCTTTGTGGTTCTGCTTGGCGACTATTAACAATCATTTCTTCTTATGCTTACTCTATGCTGAGCAATTTTCTGTGTGTGTGCAGCTCTCCTTAGATGGTGGTATTTGTTCTCTACAAATTTCATTAATTTTTGCCGTTGTTGTGCTTCACATATCGTCTGTTCTGTGTGCCCTAGTAGGTGTCTGAAATCTGAGCATAATCTGTTTGATGCTCGTGTATGTTACTATATTTGTATGGCTGGACGTGTTTCTTACAACTGTGCCCTCGTGACAGTTTTCGGTGCCATTCTTGGTGCTGTTTTGAACAGGTTTTGGTGCTTTCCTTGGGCAACTCTAATGTGGGCATCTTGCTGGTGTTCATCTTTCTATGTTAAGAAGCTTTGGCAGGTTTGAATAATATCTGTTATGGCACTTCAAGCTGGTGCTGTCGATTTGTCTTCAAAATCATATTTCAAATATCAATGCCGGCTTCAAATAATCCTCCCAACAACTTTTATTCTATTTAATCTTCCAATCTAAACTAGCCTTTATTGATAGACTGCCCTTTCTCCGTGATGATTCTCTCTGATGCCAAATTGGCCTTTTAGAGATAGGAGACCATATAGATTGGAGAGAAACAGATGTACAGGGAGAGTATTATTTATTAACAGAGTCATTGAATGCACGTTCATAAGAATTTTTTATACAGTTACTCAGTTATCGAATGTGGGCCATTAATATTTATTATGACCCTCTACATTGGGAGTCCTTAACATTCAAGCAGTGTTATCACTTTACATTTAAGCTCTAACAATAAGACATGAAGTGTTCATGCATGCCACAATATTAGAAAAGAATGAAGGAAATAATGCAAACGAGTGGGCATTTAGAGCACTTACAATGTTTTTTCCATTTGGACAGCCTGATTATGGGCAGCTATATTTTACTCACCTTCAAGCTGTGTCATCTAACTATGTTTTGTTGTGCCTCCTTACAATTATAATGTAGTTAACCAGCATGACATTTAAACAAATGTTTGCTAGTGCACATGAGCCAAGGCCCACCTGTTGATCATTGCCTTTACCTGTGTGGGCAAAAATGTTCACACGTAGGCATCTGCTACATGTAAGTGCGAAGCAAATTCTTGGATCGCAGTCTCTTGTTTACCTTCTTGTCTGTGGTGTTACTTTCACAGCTTAGAATAATTTATGGAACGTTATTTCTCATATTTTATGTTGTCTTTAGATTCTATGAAACATAGGGTTGATGTTTGAGTAGAGCTTCTTCAGTCTCAGTATTGTAGGTTTGATTTATCAAAAAGTCAGTATCACACGTTCTTGGTAATAATTTGCTTGAGCAAATGTATTTAATGATTGCAGTGTGGTGTTTTGTTTATTGAACAGTTTTCTGTTGACCAGATTTTGTTTTAAAAATACATCTGTCCTGAAGAATGTTTCTGCCCCTGTGGCTGTTTCTCAGCTCGATTGGGAATTTCTACATGCTGTTTGGTCTTATGATTGAAGTAAATGCATTTGCAGGATTTGATGAAGAGGGTAAACCAGAAACACCTAATGGAGATGTAAATAGTGAAGGAGTTGCTGTTCTTACAGAGAGTAAAAGTTCAAAGAGACGGAAAGCAAAGAAGGAAAAGTCCTTCAAGGAACAGAAAGATGAAGATATCAATTCAAAGGATGGTGAGAATAAAGTAAAAAATGGAGAAAATGAACAACCTGCTGATGATGATAATTCTAGAAAGGAAGAAGAAGAAGATCAAAATGCTATCCCTATTGATCCCAAGGAGCGAATAAAAAAGCTTGCTTCTTTCAAAAGGAAGAAGTCAAGCAAAGAACTTGATGCTGCAGCTAAAGCAGCTGCTATAGAGGCTGCTGCCAGAGCTGCTAAGCTTGCTGCTGCCAAGAAGAAAGAGAAAAATCACTATAATCAGCAGCCTGTAAGGTAAAGGGATAATTCAGGATCAATTCACACTTTAGGATAGTTAAGCAATGAGAATACTGCAATAGAGAGATTCTGATATTTGATTGAGAGGCTTATTGCCAAGTTTTTTACATTTGATGGTGGGTGAACTGGTAATTATTCAAAGATTTCAATGAATGATCTTGGGAGAACGCCCAATGTAAATCATTTTGTGTCAAGTTAGTATGTTGATGTTTAGATTGTGCGTTATAATACTGAATAACAAGCAGTACACAAAACTGTGCTTATAAGGGTTCAGTTCAATATTTAGAATCGTCTTTTATGGATTGGTTAGATAAATTCTTCATTCTGGAAACTCTCTCATGAATGCTTGTAAAATTGTCAGTAAGACAGATTTCAAGGTCTCTTCTTTAAGTCTCAATTGTCAAAAGGATTCTAATTATTACTTGGGTATGTTTTCGAGTTAATTATTGTGATTATTTTTGTATTTCTTCCCATGTAGACTGATGACTTTTGTATTGGGACATGTGCAATGCTTGATATTTTAGTCAATAAACAACAATGGTGATTTTACTTGGNCTAATTATTACTTGGGTATGTTTTCGAGTTAATTATTGTGATTATTTTTGTATTTCTTCCCATGTAGACTGATGACTTTTGTATTGGGACATGTGCAATGCTTGATATTTTAGTCAATAAACAACAATGGTGATTTTACTTGGTTTAATCATGCCTCGATACCCCTATGGTGTGACACTGATCTTTGATATGGTTTAGCTTATTACTTATTATTAAGAAATGCTGCAAATAGTAACTAGAATGCAACAAAAATTTGCTGGTCTCAAAATAAACATCGACTTAATCCAACGATGGGAAATGTTCAAGGGAAACATTTACTTTCTTTTCATTATTTCATTATTTCTAGTGGTGGTCATCCTTTGTTCCATATTAACCGGGTATTTTACTGACATCCTTTACATTTCTTTACTTGAACTAGTTATTATTCTTTTTGTTTGCTTAAATAGAAGGTTTAACTGAAGTTGAGGTCGAAAATTGTTTATTATATCTAATATTTTAGTCTCATGACTATGAAGGATTACCTTGATTTGAGTTGAAATTTGATAAAAATGTGAATTATTTAGTCTTGATTGGCCCTGTACTTTGTTGCAGTTGTTTACCTGTTACAATAGTTTGTGAAACATAAGTTGTGAATTTGAACTGTCTTCTTGCTCGCTGAATGGGGCATAATACACGAGTGATCTGAAATATGATTGGTATTTCATTGAAAGCCATGAAGTTGCTTCTGGCTTTAAGATTACGATTGATTCAGAGGGTGTGGTAGAACAGTTTCAGAAATGCAGTTAAGCTTAAGTTGTCTACCAGCTGTTTTCTATTGAAAATGGATTGGCATAATTTAATTTGTTATGATCTTGTACATTGTTATTTGTGTGATAATATAGAAATGTCAAATGCCCTTGCGATTTTATCATTACACCCAACTGACGTTTTTTTTTAATTTACACTGTTATTGACATGTTTCCTGTCGATGCTATTTGAGAAGAGGGGCATATTCTTGAAATAACAGTTGAAACTGGTATCCCCACCTGATTGCATCTGATAGTGTTCATTGGGAATAGGTAAACGCCTACTGTGATATGACGTAGTACATCGAAGTGGTTTGTAGCGGAGGCTTTTCCTTTTTAATGTTGTTTGCTTCTTTTGCAGAAATATGAGCTTTAGATTAGGTAGTTATTTTTTCTAGTGAAAAGATCTATGAAAGTACTGTTTTTCTTCAAGTTTGGATGTTCTCGCTGTAAAGAAAATTTTGTAGTTTATTTGGCATCGTAACTTGTGATTTGGCATCTGAACTCCATGTTATTTAGTTCATGTGGCATTAGATTTTGGTCGACATTGGCACACAAACTCCATGCTATTTTTTTTATAGAAATTTAGTTCATATGTGTCATGTAGAGTCATTGGCATGCGATCCTAGTTCATTGACTGTTTCACATTTAGCAATTTGTAAATGAACAATTCCTGATTGCTTGTCAAAGTGTTCCTTGCAGATGAACAATTTCATGAAGTTCTGATTATACTCTTAGTAAAACTTTGAAGTTTGCAAGAAGACGAGCATGCATTTGTTCTTATCGTTGCTTGTACTTTCTCACTGTTAGATTACACAGGACATCGCTAGAATACGCACACAATTTACTATATGCTGGAATAAGTGCCACTAACAGTCATGACCGATTCATCAGTGTATATAACTTGTTTCTCATCATTTGGCTCTGGTTAAAAACAAATAACTGCTTATCATATAAGAACATCTTTGAACTCTTGGTTTATTTGTTGTTTCTTCACTTTTCAAGGCAGTTAGTAGTGCGTGATTCTATCATCTGATAGGTTAGTGTAGATTTATGTAGTGGGTTGGTTAAAGGTTGAACGCAGCATGACTAAATATGACTAATCTCTATTTAATCTGATATTGCAAATATTGATCCGGGGAATATATCACCGAGGGTCTCAAAATAAACTTATTGTAAATATGGAGGAAAATATCGGAAATTATAAGATAATATCGACGGGCATAAAATTGGACCTGAAAAAATCCAGAAAATATAAGAAACATTGACAACCTGAAAAACTTGGAAATATTGGGAAAAATCGGAGATTTGCAACACTGATTTAATCATATTCAACAGCTGTTTGCATCAACTGTTTCCAATATTGTTTATAGTTGTTTCTTTGTAGGGACAAAATGCTGTGCAACTACCTTTTAGAGTTGCGATTTAGTCGAACTTACCTACCAATGCCCAACCAGCAAAACCATGTGCACTGTTAGGCCAAAAAACCATCGGTTAAGTCATATTAGTGTCTAGGAAGATAATGGTTGGAGATTACGATTTAGTCAGAAACTTACCTAGGAATGCCCAACCAGCAAAACGATGTGCATTGTTAGGTCGATAAACCATCGGTTAAGGCATATTAGTGTCTAGGAAGATAATGGTTGGAGATTTCAAGTCAGTGAAGACTCTGGGATCATCAACGCTGCTTTAGCTATTAGTTTATCCTTCTATGTAGGTTATGTATTGGGTTTATAGGATATACTGTTTTGACTAACAAACAATCTATCTTTAAATTTTACTTAGGTCGATAAATATGAGGTCTTGAATTTTACCCTGGATTAAAACATGTAACAATTTGGATTAAAAAATGTAACAGAATTTGTGATCCGTCAATTTATACCCAGATACTACTTAGCTTCATCTTTATTATGCATATGTTAGGAGATTTAGAGGAGTTGCAATAATAATCAGGAATATTGATTCTTCTCAATTTGCAACTAGAAATGGAGATTGCATCTTTTAATAGAATTATATTATTGGGTCAAATACATTAGGATGTCACAAAGAAAATGACACATGGGAATATTATGATTGATAGAGGGATGCCTGTTAGTAAGCAATGCATTGCATATGATGGTTTTTAACAATTTCCAACATAATTCGTGGAATTTGTATTTGATTCCTTTGGCATTCGTCAGAAATGACTAATGACAATTAAAATGATGATGTATAATAATGACGATGTATAATGATTCACTGTTAACAAGCTGTTTAAAGTTTGATTCTTCTATCTCAACAAATATAAATTGTTGCATCATGTGTGGGTTTGTCGTGACAGCTCTAATACATGGAAACACTTCTTAAGGATTGTCTTAACAATTCTTAAGGAATGTCTTACTGGTTAATGCATTTGGATCATCACAGTCCAATTATGATTTGATTGCCTAAATGGAGTTCCGGACTTGTGTATCACTAGATTGATGTATTCAATTGGGCTTCTATCTTTCTATTGAGCGAAGGTGTACTTGAGTTATAAAGACTATATGTCTTGAATAACAAGAGCTGATGACGTTGTATTGGCAAAAAGTTGTATGCAATAGTTAAGCTATAAATACAGAATAAATCCTCATACACATTGGAACTGTTTTTGTTGTCACACATGGAAACATATTATGCCAAATAATGTGATGTGATTTCATTATAGGCGTTAATTATATCTACTTAGTCTAGTTTGTTGCTATCATAACTTCAGTGTTCTAGCCTCTAGCTAAGCTTACCACTACCAGAATGGCTTACATAAAGAGAATTGACAGAGTGAGCACAACCTATATATATATTGCCTTAGTTTCTAAATACCTTGATGTGTCAAGTCTGCCCTTTCTCAATCTAGGAGAGTTTACGATAACTATAATCCATGCAACATTGAAATCAGAGTCCTTTGATTAAGAAACCACAAGTGAGGGGTATCTATTCTACCAAAGTTGCCTCCTAGGGCTTACACTTGGCACCTGCCTAGGGCTTACACTTGGCACCATTACAAGTACATGTTCATAAGAAGCACATGCACACACACAAACGTCATTAGATAGACTTGAATAATGGTGGGGACACTTATAACACTCACTTTCACCAACTTGAGAAACCACCATTGACACATTTTGCTATATTTATATTTACTTCTTCACAACATTCAAATTGCAATGCTTCGATTAAGGAATCAAGAGTGGGGGTATCTATTCAACCATAGTCACCTAGGGCTTGCACGATATGCCAACTAATATTGCAAGTACAGGTGCACAAGAAGCATGCACACACACACAAATGTCACTGGAGTCTTAAACCTTGGTGGGGGCACTCACAATGTTGGTTTTCACCAACTTGACAGGGCACTATTGGCACCTTTTTCCATATTTATACTTACATCTCTACAATATCTGATATATAATTGCCATAACACTTGTCTTCTAGTCTCCTTTCACATTAGTTCATCTTTTGTGGTAGTGTTTTTTGCGTGTTTTGTATAGTCTATGTTGAAGCCTCTTTGACTTTGAACAATCTTCATTTCTAACTGTTAGGAATGTGGTCTACTAGTGAAAGCCTCTTCGACTTTGAGCAATCTGCATTTTTAACTGTTAGGAATGTGGTCTTCTAGTGATAGGGAGTTGCAATATTCCTTTCCTTGTGACATTAGCATTGAAGTCTTTTCGAGATCCTGCAAATTGGGCTTGCCATCTTCAACCATCTCACATAACATTATATCATAACAATAGTTCTATGATTTATAATTGCTTAAAGTTCTTACGTGCTTGTTCTCAAGGAATTCAACCATAAATGTTGATCTCAAACCATACCTCCTCCACATTGTTGCACCTTGTCAATTTCTAAGAATGTGAGTTTTTTCTTGTTTGTTGTCATATATGCCACTTGCTTTAGTAAGGAATTTCTTCCTTCTTCCAAATCTAGAGTAACTCTAGTTCACTCTTTTGTGTGGATTTGGTCTTCCTCTACAACACTTGGTTATATCATTAAAATACTTAGTGATATGGTAGAAGCTCCTTTGTTATGGTAAGATGGGATTTCTCATTTATTCATCATGTTTAAACAAGGATGTTTAAACAACGTAAGAAAAGTTCTTATGTGCTTGATCTCAAGGAATTCAACCACAAATGTTGATCTCAAACCATACCTCCTCCCTTTGACATTGTTGCACCTTGTCAATTTCTAAGAATGTGAGTTTTTTCTTGTTTGTTGTCATATATGCCACTTGCTTTAGTAGGGATTTTCTTCCTTCTTCCCAATCTAGTTCACTTTTTTGTGTGGATTTGGTCTTCCTCTACAACACTTGGTTATATCATTAAAATACTTAGTGATATGGTAGAAGCTCCTTTGTTATGGTAAGATGCGAATTCTCATTTATTCATCTATCAAGGATGTTTAAACAACTTCAATTGATGTGTTCACTATGTAGTATATACCTTTGCATAGACTTAAAGTTGAAGCAAGAATGATTTTGCCAATCTACTTGAGAGTTATAAATGGTCCATATTGAATAGGCTCAATCTTCTTGTGCAATCATTTGAACATTTCCTTAAACAAAACTCATCCTCTCTTAACTTCGAAATTCTGTTTCATGTTTCTTAGGGTGCTCTTTATACCTTGTGATTTTTGCAAGGCTTCTTGAACTTGCTTGTATGCTGAATCTTTTGACCAACTCCACAACCTTCATTACTCCTTGTGATTTTTTCTAGCCTTCACTGTTTGAAAAGCTTAGTCTGTGGATGATATCCAAAACATGGTTTAAATGGTGTCATTTATGTTTATTCCTAAATCACTATGGAAACAATGCTAAATTTACGATAGGAGTTTATTCTTTGTATTGCGATGTTATGGTTATACCCTCATTATATGATCCAAAATGGTCACTATATAATTGATCATCTTCTTTGGTACTTTTAAGGAGTGGAAAATTAGAGCCATAGCCTTGTTGAGCCTATCTTAGGGGCATAACTTGATTTGGTGATTTGGGCCCTTCAAACTTTCGGATCTTGTTTTGGGCTTTAAATGATCATTTTTTGGGTCAAAACTTTGCAAACAAAGTTTTCATCCCGTCATTATTCTTCTCATCAAGAGATTTCAAATGATTTAGATAACCTCACTCAGAGTCCATATGAGAGAGTTATGCCACCTTGAAAAGTTAACCCATGCTTTGACTACCACAATACCAAGTGGATGCCACCTTAGCATTCATTACTCACATGTGGCAGTAGTCACGTATGGACTTTCAAGAAGAATGTAGAGTGTCCAAATAGTAACCCTATACAACTATTATGACATATTAAGAATAGAGTGGCAAGGAAAGGAGGGGGTTTTATTCCTATTGCAACAATTTACTATTGCATTGCTAGATAGAGCAAGGGAGTGTGATATTAGAGTATAACAAAGAAATAAGACCTTGTTGCAATGTATCATAGGGAACAATTTCTATTGTACTCAATAGTGAGACAATCTTTCTTTGTATCTTGCATTTTAGTATGAGAAGAAAAGAGCAAAGCATGGTCCTCATTTTGTTGTTGGGTATTCTCACTTCATATTTTCTAAGGTACATCTTGTGTTCAATGTGTTAATGGTTCATGCAAATTTTATTATTGTAGATTCTCTTATATCATGAAGTCCATTTTAATATTTTGAATGACATGCTTCTAATATTACATTTTAATATTAAGAAATCACTGTAGAATAGAATATAACCTCACATTATTTGTAGTAGCATTTAAGACTTGTTGTGATGAATGACCCAATGTAATGCCCACATCAGTGTATAGATCATAATATGGCATTCTCATCCAGTTTAAACACTAGACTATCCATCTATCTATATATGTTAAGATCCGATCCTAACCCCTCTCCATGGGTGATTAGTTAGTAGGATATGTTTTCTATGTAATGAAGGTAGACATTAGTTAATAAAGTCTAAAAAATAAATGAGAATAAATCAATGTAAGAAGACCTAATAGAAGCTTCCGCTTCTAGAAAGATCTTCCTCTAGAAGTTTCCTTAGATGGTAGAATTAGTATAAATAAGTGGAGGCATGGGTGAAGTTTGTCTTGGAGATTATTGTAATATAGCTATGCTTTGCTGGAGGTTGCCTCCTTGAAGAGGCAAGTGAACATTGCTATCATAATAAAGTTTCTCTTTCTGGTGATTATTCTGGTGCTATTTTGGTGTTCTGATATTTTCCTGGATATATCATTATTATTCTGTCATTGCTTGCTAGATATTTTATGTTCTGCATATTATATTGTATCAAGAATATTGGAAGTGGTATCAGAGCTCTTTCCAGGGCAAGACTTGTGGGCTAATTTTTTTTCATGGTAGAGACGAATTCCGACGTCTTTAAGCTACATAGATCTGCTGTTATGTGCATAAACCCGCGGTTGAGAAGTCATACATGTAGGAAATACAAATGGTTTTTAAGCGCACATCTGTTGGCCACCCTTGTAACCCATGTTGGTACCCCTTTGAGTGGTAACGCATTAGGAAACACCTGTATACGAATCGGCCTAGGCATCTTGAAGCCCTCCATAGATAAATCAATCGACCGCATGACTGCTATAATGTCATTGAGAACAACACTCGGGAAGATACTCTCTTGTACTTGGGTAGTCGGGTAGTATGACTAAGGGTACAGTTTGTTAGAATATAGAAGATTGTGCTCGTTTTACCATTAACGATACCCTCGTCACCCAACCATAGGCCGAAGCCACCCTCCGAGCACCTTAACCTTGACTGAGAATTACTCCGGAAGTAAACCCTAGGCTAGATAGCCAAACAAGGTGTAGCACATCTTCCTCCAAGGATAGTGCACCAACAATAGCTGATCAGATAGTCCAAACCTTAGCCAAGAGATAGTCCAAGCCAACATTGAAACTGGTTGCTGTAGCAGCTGCACCTGCAGCTCTCCTCCACACGTGCACACCAAACTGGGAACTGCAGTGCGCACCAGTTTCTCTCTGCAATTCTGAGATGTATCAAATGAGAACTGACGCCCTGTATTTATAGTGGTTCTGCCAGATTTGCTGCGACCGACTTCTCCTTCTGGATATGTGTCTGTTCAGTATATTATTATTATTTCTGGCCGACTTCTTCTCTTGGAGGCTAATAACCTAATATAAATTATCTTCTTGAGCTGACAAGACTTCTAGGGTTATTGGCCAACTTATTAGGGTTTTCTCTTGCTTTCCAGAGTCTTCTATTCTCGTCAGGTTCACATGTGGAGGTAAATACCTCCCGCAGCTACCATAATATTAACACTCCCTCCTAGCTAGGGAGGTATTACAGGTAATGGTCTTGAGCACAAAAACATACCATTTATCCGTTAGCATCAACATAGTCGTCTAGACTATCTCATGACTAGATCATGAGCATCACCATCACCATCAACTGCATCATCTCTCAAAACCATACTTCATCTGAGTAATTAGACATGATGCTGGATAAGTCACTCATACCATAGAGTGATACAAGAGCCATTCTTATAATTTAGAAGAGTAAATGCTCTTGAACCATTTTCTGTTTGGAAAATCTCTGTTTCATCATTCGTCTGGATGATGATGATCTCCAATAATTTGCTGATAGTCTTCATGGAAATTAGAATAAAAAATAGAACACCACTGTGTCTATCCATAGTAGTACATAACTACAATCCAATGGTACACTACCACACCAAGTAACACACAAGTACTTGATCATCAACGTATAGTCACGAATAGTGGAACATATCCACCATAGTAGTCTTCATCCACTGTCATATAGTCTTCATAACAAACATCTGATAGCAACCTGCATAGAAACAATGTTATGATATAAACTGAATCATCTGGGCCAATCTTTCACTCACATCTGTGAGCTTTGAAAGAATATCTACCTCACAAACAATGGAACATATCCACCACAATAGTCTACATCTACTGTCATATAGTCTTCATAACAAACATCTGATAGCAACCTGCACATAAACAATGTTATGATATAAACTGAATCATCTGGGCCAATCTTTCACTCACATCTGTGAGCTCTGAAAGAATATCTGCCTCAGAGTAGAATAATGAGATATCTGGACTATTCTTTTCAAGCAAGGAAGAATAATTGTTTTGTCTTCTGAACCTGGACCATTCCCCACCCCGGGCCATTCTTCCTACACTAATCAAAGTGCACCTTGGAGAGAATGTATAACCCTAAGGAATGTTGAGCCTGGACCATTCCCCACCCTGGTCCATTCCTCCTACACTAATCAAAGTGCACCCTGGAGAGAATGTATAAACCCTAATGAATGTCTGTCCCTGATTGCTGAGCCTGGACCATTCCCCACCCTGGGCCATTCCTCCTACACTAATCAAAGTGCACCCTGGAGAGAATGTATAAAACCTAAGGAATGACTGTCCGAATCATTTCCTCTGTTAACCACAAGAGGAAAAGACTGTCCTGCATCAACCTCTAAAACATACCATTCCTCATGTTAACCACAATGAGAAATTGTTGTCCGGTGAGGCGGGCCAGTCTTCTTGAGTAACCCTCAAGAAGAGAGACTGCCCTAGACCACTCCCCATGTTAATCACAATGGGAAGTCGCTGTCTATGATACATTAGCAATCAAACTACTTCCCATGTTAACCACAATGGAAAGTGACTGTCCGTCAGAAGTCTCAATCCATTTTCCGAATAGGAAAGCATCTGTCCAAGATGGACTATTTTTCAAATTTAAAGATGAATGTCTTCAATAATGTTTTCAGTGCTCCCTCCTAACTTGGAGAGTCATTTCTTCCTTTTTCAATAAGAAGGAAGTTGTTTCCATGAG